>PVKV010008916.1:0-66806 GCA_004027835.1 Alouatta palliata
AAATAAATAAATAAATAAATAAATAAATAAATAAATAGGAAAGATGACAGTGTGAAGGAATTTTCCGATTTGCACTAACATTTCCCATGAAAAACATTCTAAGTGCTAAGTCACAGGGTATAGTAGTAACAGTATCATAAGATTGAGAGTAAGGTGATCTGGATTTCAGAAGTGCTTTACAAAGCATTAGCTGTATGACCTAAGAGATCACTTAATTTCTCAGAGACTCAGTTTGCTAAAACAGGGATCCTAGGAATACTAATGCCATCTAAAGGAGTCCCTACAGGGCACAGATGAAAGAGGATGCAGCGGAGGGCATCACGTCAACAGCAATGCTCTAGACAAAATTATTACCGTGGTTATAATGATGGACTTGAATTAACTGAACAGGCAAATCTTGCTCAAAGAAACCAAGTATGCGCCAACTTGGCTGCACTGAGCTAAAACTAACCATTTACCAGAACAAGGCTGTAATGTTTCACAGAAGAGTCAAAGTATTTTATCAAAAACATCCATGACATGATCTAAGCCATGGACTTTTCTATTATAGATGGTAACCTGCCTTCCGCATGCAGGTGGTGGGGTGGGGCAGGTAACTGGCCACACGCGGAGGGTGTCCACTGCTTTCATTTGCATGCAGCCGCCACAGCCTCCCACCCTCCGATTCCTCTCCTCAGACGGACACTGGTGAAAAAGTCGTGCTGTGCAACTGCATTTATTCTGCTCACCAAGAAAATAAGCCATTTATTTCACTCCTTTCTCTCAAAATCTCAACTCTATCTTCTGCCTGAATACATCTGCTTCACTGAAGTTGCCCCCACCCTTGTCACTGTACCATGGGACCTAGGAAATGGAGTATCCCCGGGTTTCCTGCCTGTGATCAACTACAGTACTAATAATGAATTAAAAATGGAGAACACTTAAGAAATAAACAGGGCACTCTGCATAGTAGACTAGTTATTCAGTCCACTGCTAAGATGTTAGCAATGGTGCTGCCTTTACACTTTATGTTCAAACTTTCAGCAGAAGGGAGTGATTTAAGCAAATGTACATCCGAAAAAGGTCCTCAGATAACAGGTGACACTCGGCAATCCTGCAGCACACTGCTCTTCTCTCACTCCAATCAAAGTGGAAGAAATAGAGCTGAGAATAAAGGTAAAGGAGCCAACTCTGACCCAAATAATGAAGCTGCAGCACGAGGGCTTCTGCTGGCAGGAGCCAATGGTGACCTCTGGCTGTAGCTGCACTCCCCTTTAGCCAGGCTCTTATGCCACTAATAGAAATTAGTTAGTATCTCTTCTTTTAAATCTGTTGAGAAAACAAAAACACTTTTTTTTAAAGCCTACTAGAAAAACATAGCAAAATCAACAAAACAGAACAAAATTGAGGCAGCAGTGGAGAATTTGTATATCCTAGACAAGACACATCTCGTAACAGGGCCCTGAAATACAGGTGTCCCAATCACCGTCCCAGCCCTGCTCAGACAGTAGGGGTCGGCCCCCCAGCACCGCTGGGCCCTCTCCCTGGAAGCCCTGCCAGCTGAGGCTCGGGGCTGTCTGAGCCCCAAACTAGGAGATCAACAGCCTGCACCCTGACTCATCGAAAGGCCTCACTCAAGGACCCAACTTATGGGACAGGAATGGGGGCAGGCTGCTTGTTTGGGTGGGGACCTCCGCAGAATTCCTCTTCTCCAGCAAATACTACCAAAAATACCATTTAAGATACAAAACCATTTTAACAAGTCTCATTTTTATACTCTGGCAAAGAGAAGATAAAAAATGACTCAGAACTGGCCGGGTGCGCAATGCATGGCTGTGCGTCTACACGACTCCACTGCAATAGCCTGAGTTATGAGTGCTTCTTCCATAAACGATCATTAAAATCAAACACTTCTCATAAGAGGTAACAGAGAATGATGACTAAGAGTGTAGGCTGAGAAGTCAGATTGCTTGGGTTCAAACACTGACTGAACAATTCCTAGGGTGTAACCTTTGGAAAGTTACCCATTTTCTCAACTATAAAATGGGCATGGTAATAATACCTGGCTCAAAAAGTCTCTTGGGGCTGGGTGTGGTGGCTCATGCCTGTATTTGAGAGTCGAGGCGGGAAGATCACCTGAGGTGAGGAGTTTGAGACCAGCCTGGCCAACATGGTGAAACCCTGTCTCTACTAAAGATACAAAAATTAGCTGGGTGTGGTGGTGCACGCATGTAGTCCCAGCTACTCGGGAGGCTGAGGCAGGAGAATCGCTTGAACGGGGAGGCAGAGGGTGCGGTGAGCTGAGGTCATGCCACTGCACTCCAGTCTGGGTGACTCTGTCTCAAAAAAAAAGTTGCTTGGAAGATTCAATGAGATGACAACGCAGAGTGAAGAAAAATAAGTAAACTCCAGCCACTATTATTGTTTTTAAAAAAAACTCTTCTTATAACAAGAAAAATCATCGTTTTAAAATCTTCTTTCTCTAGACATTTTTCAAAACACATTCAGGTTCCTACCAATTGTTCAAAATATGTCACTTGGTCTAGTAAACTTAACATCATCCTACGTCTATAAATCTTTTTACTCCTAAAAATAGTACAGTATCAGGAAAACGCGCTGGAATTAGTCTGTTAGAGACTATAGAAATCACTTCCTCTCAATTCGAGGGGAAGTGCCATGAATCTTTAGGGGTCAAACATTTTCCCTTCCACCTGGTAGTTAAAAAAAAAAAAACAAAAAACCGCTAGTGCACTCCCTGTGACATCCTGGATATTTCACCATGTGCTGGATGCACTCACCCTCCTGCTGGCTGGTGAAACCAGTGAAGAGCCACAGGTACTGAAGAGACCCCGAAGGAACTGATCCTGGGATCATGAAGTTGAAAAAGGACAAACTAAATGAGGTAAAAGGAGCAAGGCTACATTTTAACCATTTAAAATATTTGCCCCTTTGGAATTTTTCTGTCTGGTCCTACAGGAAATATTCTCATTCAATTTGGGGAAAAAAAGTCTTAGATAAAGGTCATTTTTAATGTCAGTTGGGGATGAATGGACACGTATCATAATTAAACATCATTCAAGGAAAGTCTGTTTTTAAGCTTTTAAAATGGTACATATGATGCCTAAAATATCCCTGAATAAAGAAATGAGAAAAAAAACCTTTAGGATGTCTATCAAAGTCTTAGCATAAACTTCCTAAGAGAAAAAGTTGTACTTCTGGCCATGCTGCAAATTTATGATAAGAAGATAAATCTTTGCCCAGCATCAAGAGAAGAGCTGTGTCCTGTGGAAGTTCACAGCAATCTGGATTCTACTGAGAACCACGAGCAGGTCTGGCAGCCGCAGGGTTAGGCAAGGCTGCCCCCTGGAGGCCATCAGAGCTATTGCTGACCACCTCTAGGGCTGAGATGCCCAGCAGAGTGCCAAGTGGAAGAAGAGGACCTGAACTCAGCCCACAAGTGGACTGCAGGTGTGAACAAGACCTGGCTCATGGAGCAGGATCCACACAGAAGGATGACTAGGAAGGGATGTGGAGTTCTCTGGTGAAAACCCGAGTGATTAAGATGTGGGAAGCCTCCCACTGGCCTCTACGGGCCCTGTAGCTCTGCTGGAAGAAATCCCCCGAAAAACTGGTTTTGAGATGAAAAGGGCCCCTCCTCACTACCTGGAAAGGGAGACCCTGCCACAGAGGGCTCCTAGAGGACCTGGATGGGCTGAGGGACCTTCGAAAAGGAACAAGCCTCCAGTTCAGCACAAAGTAGGGTCAGGGCCCTAAGAGCTGGGAATTGTTGCAGCTGTAAGCCCTCTGTGCTCCCCAAGGGTCTACGAGCTGAGGAAGTATGAACCCAGGCTATAATCGGTGTCCGTGTGGACATATGGTATGGAAGGAGGGACCCAGCACATCTGCTGGGGTCCTTATCCCATGTGTGGCCTTGGGAAATTCTTGGAGCATTCTATCTTCAGTTTTCTCCTGTATGAAATGAAATCATGTTACTATATGCATCTTCCCTAACTGGGAAGCCAGAGTGAGAATCCACATGTGAAGTATTCAACTTCTATAAGCACTTGATGAACAGAAGCTGTTGCCATTGGTATCTGTTTCCCTACTCTTTGTTTTTAACAAAATCATCTGGGTACTTGTGGGAATGGGCGAGCCATACGGCCAGCAGGGGAAGTATGAAAGCCACAGCTTCCCAGAGCCGCTGCAGGTCAGAAGCAGAAGTAGGAGTTTCAATGGCAACTTGCAGGTGGAATCTCAGGGGACAGCCACTCTGCACATAAAATGTGCTTCAGTCTCAGTATAAAAACCGGGGATAAAAAGGGAACTGCCTCAACCATGTGCAGCATGTTCCTCTGTCTGAAATGACAAACCATACTGTGGGTCCACGTGCCTGCTGCCCTGATGAAGGAAGAATATGAGTTTGGGAAGCACCTTTTCATTCTTTGGTAGGAAGAATAAAAAAGATCCTTTAATACAGGGGTCACCAATGCCTGGGCAGTGGACCAGTACTGGTCTGTGGCTTGTCAGGAGCTGAGCCTCACAGTGGGAGGTGAGCAGCAGCTGAGCCGGCATTCCCCACCCCAAGCTCCGTCTCCTGTCAGATCAGCAGTGGTGTTAGATTCTCACAGGAGTGCCAACGCTATTGTGAACTGTGCGTGCCAGGGATCCAGGTTGCACGTTCCTTATGAGATGAGACTCTTAACTAATACCTGATGATCTGAGGCAGATCAACTTCATCCTAAAACCATCCCCGCCCCTACCATCACCGCTGGTCCATGGAAAAATAGTCTTCTACAAAACTGGTCCCTGGGGACCGCTGCCTTAATAAGATGAAAGAAAATTAATGAAGGATGTATGGGGCGGAGGCAGGGAGGAACAGAGGGCAAATCAAAGTAAGCACCATAAAGTAATATCCATGCAAATATATGTAAGAAAGGAGGAAAAAGCAGCAGAAACACAGGGGCATATTCAGGGCAGCTATGCACATTAAGATGGCACAGTTAGTGGACATTCCAGCACCAGAGGGTGGATGTCCTGCAGAGACTGAGTGCAGGTGAGGCACAGGGGATGTGGCGATGACACCCAGATAGGACAGGAGATGGACGTGACTGACGTGGGGCCAAAGCTCACAGAGGGAACAACACAGACTTAAACTACCCAGATAGCATCAGGTCTAATTCTGCTGAAAGCGGAATTTGACACTGGGAATTTCTGATTTTCTTTCCATTGCCCAACATCCCCGAAAGAGAAGAAACTCTTCAGCAAGAGTTGTTATCCAGGGGTGTCAAGTTTGGGAAATGCTGCTCTCCACCCCCAGATCATTTGGAGAGCAACCCTAGCCTCTCACTGCAGTTGGCCAAAGTGTATTCCTCTTTACCGTGACACGTCTTCAAGTTACCTGCAGGTGGTGCCCATGTTCCCTCAGCCTGCTTGCCTTTCCTTAGGCTGACATTTTATTTCTTGAACCCTGCGGGCATAGCATGACCTGGAGCTCCTTTGACACCAGCCCACTGCTCCCCCACAACAGTCTCCTCTTTCAAAGTATATTATGCAGTCATAAAAAAGAAGGATGGACAGAGCTAGAAGCCATTATCCTTAGTAAACTAATGCACAAACAGAAAACCAACTACCCATGTTCTAACTTACAAATGGGAGCGAAATAATGAGAACACATGGACACAAAGAGAGAAACAACAGACACTAGGACCTACTTGGAAGGTGGAAGCTGGGAGGAGGGAAAGGATTAGAAAAAATACCTATTGGGTATTATGCTTAGTACCTGGGTGAAGAAATAATCTGTACACCAAACCCCTATGACATGAGTTTATCTATAACAAACCTGCACGTGTGCCCCTGAACCTAAAATAAAAGTTTAAAATAAGCATTTCTTTTAAAGATGGAGTTTGGTTTATATTAAATAGAGAAAGGTAAAATTTAAACTCGTGTGTTGAAAGCAAAAAGTGGAAAACAGGATCGGCTTCTTCAAAGGCTTATCTTATAGAAGTGCCTCCTGGAAACTTCCCAGTAATGGACTAAAGAGAGCAGTCCTGATGACGGTCAATTCCTAAGGGAAGAGCACAGCTTAACTCTGGGCCCTGCGTGTGGCTTTAGTGGCATTCCAACGGGTTTAATGAAATGACTCCTCTAAAAGAGTCTGAAAATAAAACTCTTCAACATTTAAAAAAAGAGCAAGGAAGGAGATATGGACTAATGGGGTAAGCACACACATGCGTGGGCACACACACAGGAAAAACACACATGCTCATGTGCATGCACACATATATATGCAGGAAAAAACAGGCTCATGTGCATGTGTGTGTACATACACATGCAGGAAAAACACACGCTCGTGGGTTCACACACACAGGAAAAATGTGCTCATGTGCATGCACACACATACATGCAGGAAAAACAGGCTCACGTGAATGTGTGCATACACCCACACGCAGAAAAAGCACACATGCTGATGTGCGTGGACACACATGTATGCGCAGGAAAAGCACATGCTCACATGCATGTGCACGTACACACACAGACACACAGACACACATACAGGAAAATGGAAAGGGCATTTTCTTTGCCAAGGAGATGTTTCTCGTAGAGATAAATAGAACTGTGGCCAGTCCTTACTGAAAATTAAATATAAGCATGACTCCCCAAAAGTGATATTTCAGCAGTTGTTGAGCACTAAAAAGTCAAAAGAGTGTATACATAACCAGTGTAATCTGTTCGAGGATATTATAATTATGGGTTCCAGGGCATGTTCTCACTGGATGTTCATTCTGGAATATATCCTGTTTTTATTACTCTCACACTCCTCAATCAAGTCAGTTTTGCTCAGTGTGGACACACTAAATTGATTTGATCTTCATTAAGCAAAACAATGAAGTAGGGGCTGGAGAACTGAACACAATACCCATGTGATCCAAACAGCAGCCAGAAAGCAAGACGATGGCGTCCCCTGGTCACCACAGTGGAAGGAGTTACTTGGGGGCATGACAGCATTGTGGACACGATCAGATAGCACATGTAAGGCCACTTCGTTAAACACACGCTGTTGCCACCTGTGGGATCCTTATTCTGTACTGATTCAAAACACTCATATATTGAAACTGATTAATGAAACCTTTTGTGATAGATGTGGACTTATTCCTGCTGAGATCTGTTGGGATCCAAATTCTGTCATCTGACAAATTGACAGGCCCTTGTCTAGATTTGATGCTCATACATTCCAAACCGATTCAACCACTCGCAGGCTTTCTGCATGAGCACAGACACCTGCAATATGCTGCAGGAAACTCCCTCCAGCACTGCTGACATCATCCGCTCTCCAACACCTGCAATGACAGTCTCACTTGCAAAGCTTTTAACACAGCAACAATTATTTTGACTATGGCACTAAGACTGTCCTGCTATATGATGGAAATTTGCCCATTTTTAAGAACACTAGAGCTTAACACAGCAAAAAGTAAAGTTTTCCGGATGCCTGAATTGGGATGAACAGATGTGACATCAAAGTTCTGACAGGTCACGTGGAGTTAGTTAAAAGGCAGGACTACACTCTTCTCTCCTATAGGAGGTGACACCAGGCATTAAACTAGTCTGTTCTGCAGGACCTCGGTCCCCCTCAGAGGACTGGTCTGTCATCGCCCATCACTACCTTTGTGAGTCAGCACATCTGATGTAACTGTGGCTCCAGACTGGAAGTGACTTCCTTATGCACGTACAGGGCATGAGAACGGTCTTACTATCAGAAGCTTGCTTTCTGGCATCTTCTACCTGGAGACCAGTGTGGAAGGATGAGGAGAGTTTTGGTCTCCGCCCCTGGATGATTCTTTTTTTTAACAGCCATTCAACAGTCTAATTCTAGTAACTACACTAAGAGACAGCCCGTATTTTCCTTTCTTGTCTATAAATTAAATGTTGGAAGGCCTGGTCAAATGCCCACCCACTAATTCCACTACATGTCCTTCATCAAGCCAGAAACCTAGTAGAGAACAAAATAAAGTTAAAATGTAACTTGTTCACTTTTCTTGACCAGTGGTTTAAAAATTGTCTCTAGGACTCTGCCTAGGATTAACCTCATTCTGATTAATGCATGAAATCCACCATCTTTAAAAAGCACAAGTGTGTTTTCAGCTTCTGACATTCTCTCACTTTCCCACAGTTACTTAAGGATTGATATACTCAATATGGTGATAGAACTATCAAGTTCTTTTGGTACCCAGGGATCGAATTTGTCCTAGAACAGAGACTTGAATGCGCTTTGATTAAGTAAGTCTTTCCTTACAAAGCCTTCACCATCTCAGGCTTTAGCTTTTTCTGGCCTAGGTCTGGAAAGCAGTCCCCTTAAGGAGACCAAGAGGCAAAGTAAGAGATGATGAGGTCCACTTTCTGTCCCTGCCGCACCCCCATCAACATCATGGCTCCAAGCAGAAATCTCAACCCTTCTTTGATCTTCTGGTTCTGAAATTTGTACTTTAACAAATGGAAGGGAAAACAAACAAATGATAACAAAACCCAAAAAGCCTTATCAGTTTCTCCAGGCCTGGCTTATCTGGAGCTTTTAAGCTATCCTGGCAAAACTCTAGCTAATATATTGTTGGCCAATATCTCTACCTATTCAATGAGAACAACGACAATCAGTACAAACCTGTCGGGAATACAAACAAAAATACATACAGGTAGTTTACCTCTCTCCTCACTGAACCAAAGACTTGTGATTCTTTGATAATAAAATATTTAGTTTATGAAGCTGAGTATCAAAATAAGAAATAAAGAATCATAAAATGCCCTTTAAAAAAGAAATTTAATGGCTGGGCTCAGTGGCTCACGCCTGTAATACCAGTACTTTGGGAGGCCAAGGCGGGTGGATCATGAAGTCAGGAGTTCGAGACCAGCCTGGCCAACGTGGCGAAACCCCATCTCTACTAAAAATACAAAAATTAACCGGGCATGGTAGCAGACACCTGTAATCCCAGCTACTTGGGAGGCTGAGGCAGGAGAATCGCTTGAACCTGGGAGGTGGAGGTTGCAGTGAGCCAAGATTGTGCCATTGCACTCCAGCCTGGGCAACAAGAGCAGGACTCGAAAAGAAAAAAAAGAAGAAAAAGGAAAAAGGAACAGAACGGAACAGAATGAAGAAAGAAAAAGAAATGTAAGAAATAAACAGGGCTGGGCGCAGTGGCTCATGCCTATAATCCTAGCACTTTGGGAGGCTGAGGTGGGTGGATCACTTGTGGTCTGGAGTCCGAGGCCAGCCTGGCCAACGTGGTGAAACCCTGTCTCTACAAAAATGGTGGCAGATGCCTGTAATCCCAGCTCCTTGGGAGCCTGAGGTAGAAGAATCACTTGAACCTGGGAGATGGAGGTTGCAGTGAGCTGAGACCACATCACTGCACTCCAGCCTGGGCGACAGAGTGAGACTATGTCTCAGGAAGAAAAAAAAAATGAAGTAAACAGGACTATTTGTGTACACCTATTTCCAACTGGGCATTTTAAGGCCTTAGCATTGCATCTCTTGACCTTGTGTTGAAGTGCCTCACCTTTTGCTTTATATTAATCAAGTCCTACTGACAACAAACAGCTGATTAAAGCAGACATTTATATCTCTCCACTATTTAGAAGTGACCATCAGCAAGAAACTATAAAATCTGAAGGCAGTGGACAGTCTTATATTTTCAATCAATTCCTACTGAAAAACTGAGTTACAAATGAAGATAATATATTGTTAATTTCTTCATCTGATAATCATCTACCCAGTGTCTGTGATGTGTCAGGTGCATCAGTATTGGACCATCTTCCACAGTAACTTCTAAGCTCTCTGTTGGCATAAAACTTTTCTCAACTTGAAAATATTGATTCAGCATTAACAAATAACAATTGCATGAATTTAAACCACAATTTTACATCATCTTACAGAAAAAAATTTAGTGTTTTAAGTTATTCTGATAAAATGACTTTTCTTTCACATAATATTATATCACTCTTTTCCCACTGGCCAATACAAATGCTTTATGCATATTTATTTGGAGGGAAAAAAACGACATTTATTTCTGTTAAAAAGTTTTGCTGGGATCTAAATACTCTGTACTTAGTGATGTGTACAAAATAATTTTTTTCAAATATGAATGGAACCATGAGTAAGGGCTCTTCCCAACAGTCTATTCTGCTCTGAGGGGCTGCAGCTGGAGACAATGGAGTTGTGAAGATCCCACGAAAGGCTTTTGGTTTTGATGTTAAGAACAGAATCAGAGTGAGGTGATCACTTCAGGAAGACAGGAAGTAGATAAAGCAGTTACTGATGATCAAAGATTAAAGAGGTAGAGGCAACATTATACCTAGATATTTGTATCTTTGCCCCTTGAAGTTTTTATTATTTTATCTATATCAAATAAGTTACAATCAGGGTTGAAACAGGAAAAAAAGAACATTTATCAGCAGCTGCTCTAAGAAAAGCATTATTAGGTGTTTTATATATGTAATTTGTCTCACATCCGTTAGAGACTGTATTATTCCTATATTGTAGCTAAGGAAGTTGAGGTACTACACAGTAACTTATCCCAAATCACTCAGCAAATTTAGGGGATATGTTTGTTACACTACATTTTCTCAATTATTTTAATAAAGATTTTATTTTTACAGAAATACATAATTGACTAGATCTATTTTTTTTTAAACATTCCCACCTATGAGAAGATCACCTGTTTTCTAAAATCAGTATGCCACACTCGATACTGCAGTTTATGTAAAGACATAATGCTACGCCAATAGGTGGCAAGTGATGCCAAGGTCAAATCTAACGCTCAGTCTCACAAGGGTGATGACGCAGTTGACGGTTCTAGGCTGTCACTTTCCTCTTGCTTTCACTGGCTTGTGGACATATTTAATTACTCATTTGTACACGTCAGAAAAATAAAGAAATCAAATGTGTAAGGGCATTCAGAGAGAGTTTAATGCACTAAAGAGTATAGCTAAGTAATTCAATATTTAACAAAAATTACTGAGGCTTGATCATATATGGTAAACTTTCTACTCTAAAATATCATGTGTTGGGTTTTTGTTTTTTAGACAGTCTTGCTCGAGTCGCCCAGGCTGGAGGACAGCGGCACAATCTCAGCTCACTACAGCCTCCGCCTCCCAGGTTCAAGCAATTCTCCTGCCTCAGCCTCCTGAGTAGCTGGGATTTTTTTGTATTTTTGTCTGGCTAATTTTTGTATTTTTAGTAGAGATGGGATTTCGCCATGTTGGCCAGGCTGGTCTCAATCGCCTAACCTCATGATCTGCTCCCTTTAGCCTCCCAAAGTACTGGGATTACAGGCATGAGCCACTGCACCCAGCCACATGTTGGATTTTAACCATTCTCACTGACAAACTTAACAAAGCAATCCTGGACTTGTGAGATGCTGAGAAGCTGAAGATCATTCATATATTTCTGGTGGTAATGTACCATGGTACACTCATTCTGGAAAAGAGTTGGCAGTATCTTTTAAAAACTAAACATATGCTTACCAAAGGACCCAGCAAATGCATTCCTGGGCATTTACCCTAGAGAAATGAAAACTACGTTCACACAAAAACCCAGACAGGATTGTTCATAATTTCTGTATATTTCCCTACAATAGTCAAAAACTGAATATAATTCAAATGTCCCCCAACGGATGAACAGTTAAACTGTGATATATCCAGACCATGAAATACTACGCAGCAATAAAGAGTAAAGAACTACTGATACATGCAACAAAGCGGGTGTATCAAAGGAATTCTGCTGAGTAAAAAAAGCTATCTCAAAAAGTTACATGCTGCATGACTCCATCTATGTAACATTTTGAAATAACAGGACAACAGAAACAGAATAACAGATTAGTGGTTGCCAGGGGTTAGAGATGGAGTAAGGGTTAGTTAAGGCTTAATAAAGGCAGCATAGGGAACCCTTTGATTATGGGAAAATTCTGTATGTTTCTGTACCCTGAAAATGGTGGTGGCACAAATCTATACATGATAAAACTGCATAGGACTAAACACACACACACAGGCACACATACACATCTAAACCCGGTGGAATGTGAACAAGCTCTGTGGGCTGCCACAAAGTCAGCGTCCTGGTTTGATCGTGTACTGAGGTTATGCAAGATGCCACCACTGTGGGAGGCTTTGTGAAGATGCACAGGGCTTCCTTATCCACTTTGCTTTTTCAACTTTCTGTGATTCTATAATTACTTCAAAATAAGAAGTAAAAAGAAAAGCTAGGGAGTATGTTTAAATATATGACACATATCTTCAGAGGTGCAAACGATCCTGAATCTAAGATGGTCTGATTTTGACTTTTCGACTTTATGATGGGTTTCCTGGGACATACCTCCATCGCCCATGTAGGTCAAGGGGCATATGGACTTAACAATAGTTCAACCTGTGAATTTTCATATTTACAATAGTATAAGTGCATTTTCAACAATGGATTTACCAGGTGTAACTCTCTAAGTTAAGAAGCATGTGTATATATGTGGGGTGGAAATAGGAACGAAAGAAACAAAATTTTAGAGAATAAAGACTCATCAGCAAAAATACTTTCAGGAAGGCAAAAGGAAAGGCTTGGAAGCTGGGAACTAAATTTTAGAGGACTTTGCACAAGAGACATAAGGCATCTGAAGGAATCCAGTGTTCATGAGAGACTGGTATAATTCAGAAAAACACTGTGTTCTGTGGCCTGCAGAAAGTCATTTCCAGGTAGAGCGAAAAGCCACACCTCCCCTGGGAAAGCCCCCAGTGGGGAAGTCAGGCCTGCTTAGTGACAGGCTCTGCACTGGGACCACTGATAATCAGAGCGCCAATCTGAGGGAGCGCAGCCACTCTACACAACGAGCACTGTGCGCCTTTAGTCACTCTCCCTGTTCAGTTTGACCACCAGATGCCCGGTGCAGTCTCCAGCTCTGCAAGAGAAAGAAGGAAAAGAAATCTGGGCCCTATAAGCTGTGGGTGCTTGAGAGAGCACTGGTCATGCTTTCAATATATGCTTGGGGCAAACTCGGTGAGGACCGGAGGGCCAGAGGAGAGGCAGCTCTGAAAGGCCACACTCTAAGAAGCCAGAGGGCACCCGCTTCCTGGGAAGCCTCCCCTGGCCTCAGGGCAAGAAGCCTGCTGGCTCTGGCTTTCTCCTACTTCTCCCCTTGGGAAGCTAACCAATGGTCCCAGCACAAAGAAGCCTGCCTGCTCAACTGTTCGGCATGAAGTCGAGGCCAGGCTGGTGCCTGCAACAAAACATCTCCAGGTAGCTGGGAGGCCTTTGTTTTTGACTTCTGAATAAAATGAAAGGTTCCTCTTTTCCCAGTCATTACTCAAAACAAAAACTTGTCCCAGTTCAGTGTGTAAGTTTGCAGAAACAGAACCAAGAGGCTTCCTTTACTTAAACCCAGCGAGAATCACAGCCTAATTCAAGTGGGAATGATTTTTCCTGGGAAACCATGGCTTCTGAGAACAAAAATCAATGCAAGGGCAATGAATCAATTCCAGAAACAAACTCTGGCTGAGAGCTCAATGTCACCACCTGGTTGACTCAAATAACCCACAGATTTCGAACATAATTATCAGTTAACTCAGGAACTAATTTTGAGAATGAAGTTGAATGAATATGAATGAATGAAAACAGTTATGCTTTTGCTGCATTTGAAAATGGAAATTTCATTCAATCACTAAATCTATCATTAAATCTCAGAATAATGTGCTAGAAATAGACATTACTTACTGCATAGGCTTTCACTGAGTATCTGCCAATTCCAGGAGGTAGACTAGCTAGCGAAAACACAAAGGTAGGTGGGACAAGTTCCTGGGCTTCAAGGAACTTAAAATCCACCAAGAGAAACAAATAAACAAATGTCTAAAATGTAGGACGCACCGAAGCAGAAGCATGTTCTTCTGGTCATTCATTTTGGTGTCGCCTCCTTGCACATTACCATTGTCTCGAGAGACACTTTGGAATGAACGAGTGAAAAGAGGGAATGAACAAATAAACAGTGAAAAATGCATTCGAAAGTTAAGGAGGACAAACAACACAGGACACATAGCAGGAGCACTGTCAACAGAACTGATGTGAAGAAGCATTGTCAACACAGTACTAAAGGGAATGCACACCGCAGTGGGATTCAGAGTGGTCAACACACGCAGGAGGAGAAAGATCCTCCCCAAATAAAACCCAAACTTCCGTTAGCCCAATCAACAATCCTTTCAAATACTTAAAAAATAAAACAAAAACAGAACAAAGCACCAAGCTACAAGCGTTCTAAAAGAACCTCAGGATTCTTTCTAGAGAAAACAGCATTCTGGAATACTTCCAAATCTGGGCTTCAGGCGCAAACTGAGGCTGAAATCTCTATCAACCACTTGCTGCACTCTACCTCAAGGTAGGAAATATTTGTCCCCTACGTAAAATATGTCCCCCTTTCTCTCTTCTCAGGATCAAGTGTCTATTCTGTCCTCTGGGGTAAAAGAATCACAGTCCTGAGTTCCCAGTCTCTGGAGTCTAAGAGCCTGGCCTTCAAGAAGACTTCAGCCATCACCTTCTTCCAGCGGTTTAAGAGATTCCTGCGCTAACGCTGAGCAAACATCACCCTGACCTCACACCTTTTGTTTTTTTTTGAGACAAAGTTTCACTCTTGTTGCCTAAGCTGGAGTGTAATGGCTCGATCTCGGCTCACCGCAACCTCTGCTTCCCAGGTTCAAGCGATTCTCCTGCCTCAGCCTCCCACGTAGCTAGGATTACAGGCATACACCACCACACCAGGCTAATTTTGTATTTTTAGTAGAGATGGGGTTTTTCCAAGTTGGTCAGGCTGGTCTTGAACTCCCAACCTCAGGTGATCCGCCCACCTCAGCCTCCCAAAGTGCTGGGATTACAGCTGTGAGCTACTGTGCCTGGCCAACCTCACAACTTTTTAAAGTGAGTTATTATGACCTCATGTTTGTATTACTTGTTCATCAGAGGGCCAGAAATTTATTGCAAAAACAGATGGTGACAACTATACTCCAGATACAGTGAGGAAGAGAACCACTGTGGAACATCTGGCAGTGAGGAAACTAACTTCTGCCAGGAGAGCGTTTGATGGGCAACTTCTAAAAAGCTTCTTGATTTTGCCTAAATGAAAAAGATAAGCTAATTTTTCTGTCTTCTTCTACGTAATTTTTAATTGTATGATCTGCTGAAGAAGAACTGATTCAGATAACATGTATCTTTTAGCAATTTTTCGTTCATCTGATATGTAAATCATATAGTGACTTTATGCAAACACCTAGCAAATTAGCATGATTTCCTCTTCTTGGCCCATTTAGCTTTTCTTTTTAAACTAATTAAACCTGCTCTAAGCTTGTCTTAGTTTTCATTCAATAATCAGTTTCAAAATACAATGACTGAAGAAACCACTCTCCTGCGTGGAGCCTACCAAGTATTCCTGGGAGTTTTAGGGCTTTTTGTACAGCACAGAGAAAGAATTGAGGGAAATTCTCTGGCTGGTCAGGGAAAAATAAATCTACTGAGAAAATGGCTGGGGCTAAAAACAAAGTCCAAGCACACTGAGGGGAAGAAGCAGGCTGCATTACAGCCTGTGGGCAGCGTCCCTGAATGCCTACGCTCCAATCACACCAGCACACGTGTCCTGCTATGCCCTCCCTAACTGGGTCCCAATCCCTCTTTGGTCCCGGGTTACATGAGGTGCACACAAGTAAGACGGAGCACACCGGGGTAAACATGTCAGCTTCTCTGCTACTGAGATGCCCTTTCACAGAATGCACAAAAAATCTTGGAATTGTCAAAGTGAACCACTTAGTCCTTAAAACTGATCAAAGGTCTCCTGAGTCTATAAACTCAGACATACTAGAAGTTCCTATTGTGTAAGTCAATGAAAACAAAATGTATATTTTCACTTTTAAATAATTTCCAAACCTAGTGACAATACGGACTCCATAGTCTTGTAAGTGGATGCTCTTATTAGAAGATTTTTCCTTATAAACGCTGCTGTTACAAAAACCAATGAACCCAGATGAAGCCTCTCAACAAGCGCTTTGTTTCTGTGTTTGAGACAGGGTCTTGCTCTGCTGCCCAGGCGGGAGTGCAATGGTGTGATCTCGGCTCACTACAACCTCCATCTTCTGAGCTCAAGTGATCCTCCTGCCGTCTCAGCCTCCCACGTAGATGGGACTACAGGTGCCATCATACCCACATAAATTTTTTAAATTATTATTTGTAGAGAACAGCTTTTGAAACAACACTTTCCTTCCGGTTATCCTTTAGTGTCCGCTCTCTGAAAACCACTGCAGAGTTGAAAAGGTGACTTAAATCATAAATACTTCTTGGTGGGAAGAGTCTTCTGTCCTATAAGGAAGCTAGATCCTTACCTCAGACTGCTAAGCTGCCACACAAATACCAGCTCCAATCTCCTGGCTCGGCACATGCCACCAATGCGAGGCCTTCTGCCCTCTGCCCTTGCCTCCCAGTGTGGCCTCTGAGCCACTCCCAGCTGCCTGACACTCTTCCTGCCTCTCCCTTATGGTATCTACAGCCTACAGGGCAACTGCGGTCCCTGGGCCCCGAATGAGGAACCTGCAGACTGGACGTCCCTACCCAGGCACTTGCCCTCAGAAGGGTCCAGGCTGCTGCACTCCTGGCCTGTGTTCTGTTGATGTCATAGCTTAGTGAACTATGGCACAATCTGTTTTCATACACAGATCACCTTAACCCTCTCCTTCCCTCTCAACTAGGGTGTAAAAACATGTAAGAAAAAAGGAGGCTAAAGTGCTAACACCAATGGCAAAGAGAGTAACACATGATCACATGCATGACAAGTGCCGTGAACAGGTAGGTGCATGTCGGGGAGCTCTAGGAGGTGCAGGGAGAGCGGCTAACTATGCCCATCCTCATCTCAAAGGTGCCGGAGCGTCATGGATCCGGGGATGCTGTGTTGAGTGGGAGGGGCCCTGGAAGAGGAGGACACAGCACAACAGGCTGCAATGAAAATGTGATCTATGCTGTGAGGACGCGGAGGTCTTCAGGCTATTCCCTACATACCAGAAGAATCACTGATGGTGTAAAAGCAGGGGTTTGGCCTAATCAAATTTGTATTTCAGAAAAATTCCTCTGGAAGCAGTGCCACAGGGAGGCTGGGGCAAGGAGCCAGCAGAGGCAGGAGGGCAGCAAGAGACAGGCTCAGTTCAAGACGAGCAGGAAACTTCCAGCCTAGTGGCATGTGCAGCAATGACTGGAAATTGCCACAGAACAATGTCCCCTTAATGCGTCTCCTCAGAAAAAATAGCCTCTTTGTAAGTACTTTCAAGAGCAATTTGAGAGACGGCATTCTAAGGACCAGGGAAAGAAGCCAGCTGTGCTAGTTTCCAACCCTATGACCATCTCAGGAGCAAGAAGCACCAGCCCCTCGGCAGAAAGGACTGAGGGCACCAGGCAGCAGCCCGGGCAGGACTGAGCACACAACCCAGGGGTCCTAGCAGTTTGCTGCGTACTCTCCTCCACTCCTTCCCAGCCTCACAAGGTTTCAGAGGGAAACTTGCAGTCCAAACGTTCCAGTGACAAATGACCTGACTGAGGACTAACTGCCCACGATCTCAGAACTGGTAGTGCAGTTCTTTTCCTTTAATGGAACTGGTGGGTCTCTGAGCACTGATGCTTTCAAACGAGGCAAGCCAGGCCTCACCCTGCCCTCTTTCCCCAGTAGTCCTCCTCTTCCAGATCCTTCTTTCCATCCTATGACCACAAGCTTTCATGTGATAATCCCCAGTTACCCAGAAAGGTCCCCTCATTTCCAATTCATCAAGAGCTGTATTAGAATATGTTACGATCCTTTGTGAAGGGCCTTGGTGATTTTCTTACTTACACAGAAATAAGATGTGGTAAACTGACATGCCTACTCAGTTTGTAGTCACCCTGAAAATGAACTTTTATTTTAAATTCTCTTTTCCTCAAAAGCTACATAATAGTTTCTTTCATGTAACTTTATAGGATTTCAAATAAGGATAACACATATATGCAAGGTATAATTAGTACCTACCTATTTTTCACACACCAAGTAACATTATTTCATATCAAGTGGTAAGCTGATTAACAGGAAACCTAATGCCTATAACATTAGGTTTAATATTATTTGTACCAGGTTGGCTCTGGCACATTTAAACTCAGTATTAGGTAACAGTCATCTTTACTAGCATCTGAGAGGTCTCATAACATCCAAAGGCAATCATGACGGTAGGTTCACACCCAGAAAGGAAACCCAACAGCTCTGACCAACAACACGAAGGTCCCCTACTTACAGAAATGGACGTTCTCTGACTCTCCTGACCCTCATGGGTTTTCTTTTTATGGACAGCCCAGCAAAGGCAGCCATGCACTCATACAACAGGAAGTCCAGCACAAGTCCTGCTTTTCCCCGTCCACGCAGACACACTCAGCCCTAATGGGCTGCGTCTTACAACTTGCCACCTTTCTCATGTTATGACCAAATTCAGGTTCCTCCCAAAGAGTTCAAAGACCCTTTCAGGCCCAGATTATATTCCGGTGTCCTGGCGCCCTACCTCTTTCACGTGGGTGTGAAAGGACACTGACATGTCCAGTAGGATCTTTCGCTGCTCAACACGCCGAACGAAGTCTTGAATCCGGTCTTCCAGCTGATGGGCAGCCTGATAAATCTCTTCAGGGTCACATTCCCCAGTCTGAGCCAGCTGTTCTGCTGCTTCTAGTAATTTATCCGCATTGGTGTATGTGTTCTGCACAAGAGAATATCCGAGAGGAACAGAAGGTAAATAAAAAGCAAATCAGCCAAGCTGGGCGCCATAATAAAAAGCAACACAGTCAGTGTGTGATATTTGTCATCACCTACATGAATGAAATAGAAAAATATGATGGGGAGAGATGATTTAGGAATTCTATGCAGAATTCCTTTTGCTCTGTTGTTTTAGATTGTTAAATTTTGAACCCCATGGCAAAGCCCTTATACTGAAGGCAGCAACGGACTATCTGCAGGCAATTATTGGCTGTCTTGTGACTTTTTGCCCAGGTGGAGTCAGGAGACAATCCCCGGCAACAAATGCCTGCTTCACTTTTTCTTTCAGTTTTATCACCAAGCAGAGCGTTCCAGTCTATGTCTTTCAGTATGACACAATGCTTCATGATAATCCTCCAAGTACAAGCTAAAGGTTAAGTTCCAAACAAATGTAAGTTGCTGTCCCTTTTCACACATTTCTACTTGTTGGTAACTGTGTGCTCATCTTCATCTGTTTTGTTTTCCAGACTGCGTGACAATCTCGCTCTGTGGCCCAGGCTGGACTGCAGTGGTATGATCACAGCTCACTACAGCCTTGACCTCCTGGGCTCAAGCAATCCTCCCACCTTAGCCTTCCAAGTAGCTGGAACCACAGACACGTGCTACCATGCCTGACTAAATTTTATACTTTCAGGACAGATGGGGCTTTACAATGTTGCCCGGGCTGGTCTTGAACTCCTGGGCTCAGGTAATCCTCTTGCCTTGCCTCCCAAAGTACTGGGATTACAGGTGTGAACAACCTTGCTAGGCCACATTTTTTGAGAAAAAGGAAATAATAACCATTATGCTCTAAAGCAGCCACAGTTTTAAAGAGATCAAAGTGTAAACAGGTGTCTAAAATACTCTAAAAATCACTAATTCCTAGTAATCTGAGGCTATAAGTGGGTTCCTCCAACAGGCAGGCATGCGAGAGCCCTGATGCTGTTACAGGAAGCTGCTACTGAGGGGTCCGCTGGTGGGAGGGGAGCCCTAGAAAAGGAAGGGGATGTCAGGGAAGGAAAGGAACAGAGCTCAGGCCTTCTAAGAAGGTCCAGAAAGTCCACTTTTGGTTTCCCTTGAGAAACAAGCTGAATCCTGATCCTACTCAAACACAGTCATAAGGGGAGCAGGGAAGGCATCTCATCAGTGAGGGTCTGAGCAGGATGTGAGGGTGTCAAGTGGGGAGGAGGGGCCTCTGAGTTGGGAGATGGGTTACATCCGGAGAATGGAATTATGCAAGTAAGCCAATACCTGAGGGATAATGGGAGCCAGGTTTCTCTATCTGAGAAAAGGGAGTTATAAATAAAGAAAAAGAGAAAACTTGAGTTAACTCTTGGCATTGGAGCTATTTGTGTGAATACATGGTTTTTAACAGACGGATGTGAATGTGCATGTGTATACACACCAGGAGATAGATCTGAAAAGCAGCTTCACCTATGGAACAATTCCGGACTGCTCTCCGGAGCTTCTCTCATCCAGGCCCTCCCCTCCTACAGCTGGCACCTGGGCCTCTGGTCCCTGTGACCACAGTCAGCCGTGAGCACCAAGGGCTTTGCTGTGGAGAGTCTGCATGTGCTCTTGCCTACAAAGGTTCTCTGACCATCAGAGGCGGAACCTGCAGGTGACTTCCTTCCAGGGAAGGCGGCGTGGAGGTCTCTGCTTACCCCAGGCTGAGCGTCACCTCGGAGCCCTCGTGTCTGCATCTCTAAGATGGGCACAACGGGGCCTCCCTGCTGAGTGAAGCTAACAGCGCAGCAAGCTGTACCCAGAACCCAGAGTGCCACAGACACATTTCTAAAGAGCAGAATCCTGCTTTCTCCTGATCACCACTGCAGCCTTGGAATCGTGCACCTCTCGTATTTGATAAGTGGATCTAAACATGACAGAGCCTCCCAAAAGCCAAGTATTACATTTCTGAAAGCCCTCCCACCTCTACTCCAATACGTAAAGATACGATTTAAATGTCCGAAAGGAACAAGTGTATTTCTGAATGATCTGAGATGTGAATCAGCCATCGTTTATTTCACTTTTCATCTTGTGCTTGAAGAAAAGGCAGCGCAAAAGGTGCCGGGGCTGCTGGGGCCTGTGTCAGCACCCGTGCCTCGAAACCCCTGACCAGGTTTTCCTGGGAAAAATACCTTCCCTGGGTCTTTCTGCAACAGGAGCACTGAGATTTCCTTGTGCTAACGTCAACCATACTCATCAGAAATGCTACCTTCTTGGCACTTAACACTGTGCCTCAGAAAAGCGCAGGACATGGATACTATCTTATTCCCATTTCACAGGCGAGAAAACTGTGGCACAGAGAGGTCCAATAACTTGTCCACCAAGACAGTCGGTAGAGCTAGGATTGTTAAAACAACCAGTATCTAAGCCCCAGTTCCTCACATGAGGGGAAACTGAGATGCTGGACTTAAAGTGGGAAGGATGTCAGGTCTGAGAGACTGGGCTTCTCCTGTCCAATTCTTACTATCCTGTTCCCGAGGCAACTCACACGGGGCCCATTTTCTGATCTGTGGTGTGAGGGTCATCCCTGCCATGGGGATTAAAGGGAATAAGGTAAGGCCAGGCCAGGGTGGGGGCCTAACTGGTGTCCTCTTTCTCTTGAGCAGTTGTTAAGACTCAAGGAGACAAAAAGAGCCACTAGAAGGCAACTGTGCAGGACGCTGCTCTTCCCGCAACCCCCGCGCCCCGCCCTCCAGGGCTGTTTCTCACTATGACCAGAGGCTATACTTAGAATTCAATGGAAAATAAGAGAGTTTTGGATCTTAAAACAGATAGGAAAAAGAAGGAAAATGAGCCTTTGAGGCCTAAATACTTTCATTATATTTGCTTGGTTTAAAGGACAACAAAGCCTCGATATTGAAAACTTCCAAGGTATCTTTTTTTTTTTTTTTTAAAGACGGGGTTTCACCATATTGGTCAGGCTGGTCTCGAACTCCTGACCTCAGGTGATCCGCCGGCCTCAGCCTCCCAGAGCTGGGATTACAGGCGTAAGCCACCGTGCCTGGCTCCAAGGTATCTTATTAATACAGAAATGCAATGAAGAATGATGGGCCAATACATCTACTGTACAAATTAAAAGCCCGTGGTAACTTAAAATTATCATCTAAAAGGCACACACATTCCCAGGGATCCTCTTTTTACCGTGAAGGGAAAACATGGCATCCCAAGAGATAAGCCCACCACCCTGCAACACGTGTGCACAGGACAGAGTGAACAGCATCACAAATGTGAAGAGCGGACCCAAGAAGCTCTGTGTGGATTTTTCCAGACACAGCATAACACAGACAACTATGCATGTCTCTCAGCATTTGACCAGACACACACTTTTTTGTGTGTGGGAGTGGGAGGGTTTTAGCGAGGTGAGGTGGCCCAGGGGTAACAGGACTTCGGCATCCTCCAGTGCTGTGGACAATTGCAGGAAGCGCAGTCTCATTATTTCCCACGGGATTCTAAATACAGCCTCTGGCTGTCTTGAGTAAGACCAGCCCTGCAGCTAAAAGAGCAAAGTCTCAGGTGCATTTGCTTTCTAGTGGCTCTTGTCCAAACATTAAATACAAGGCTAGTATTCACCAAAAGATCTGAATAATCTGAACCATCGTATTGTTCTAGGCCAAGACGGCACCACGAGCGCCTGCTGAGTGTCGGTATTTCTACATGTATTCTCATCACGGCAATCTGGTGAAGGTAGATGTTAGGCATATTTCACAGCGAGGAAAACTGAGGCTCTGAGAGATGAAGTTTTCACTGTGGTGCAATCAGAAAGCAGCGGAGATATTAGTAAATTTTAGAAGTTATTTTCAATAAGGGAAAAAAAGCAGATGAGAAGATTTGATATCCTGTAAATACATACCAATCTAAAGGAAATGCTTGATAGTAAATAATTTGCCCTGAATTCTCCACTAGTAATTTATTTTAAAAGATTAAAAGTAATACATCTTATATTAGGAACTGAACTTTTTGCAAAACGACAGCCTATTCTGTAGATCTGCATGCTCCAATGGCTGTCACAAATCAGAATTTAGAACATGCCACAAGTGTGGGGACGTCCTATATGTCCACGTGTTAAGGACACGGTATCCTCCTTGCAAAAGATGAATGAGTTAAGTAATGACCAGGGAGTTACTTGTCTGCTTTTCTTCTAAAAACCGAGAATGAACTCAAGGTCTCCTGCTTTCCTGAATGACACACTCTTTTATCCAGGAAGACAAGATAATTACATGGCACATATGAAAAGCTGTTGACAGAAATGGCTTCCTGGATAATAACTTTGTGACACATTACATCTCTGGAAGGTAATCTGAATCCAGGGGGATAAGCAGAAAAGAGCAAGGGTGGTTTAGGAATTCACGGAGCAGGTACTTATGAAGGATGCTATGCCAAAGATTTACTAATGACAGTAAAGAATCTTCTGTGCTCTCAAAACCAGATTCTTCCTCGAACTCGAGTTTTCTGGGCTTTACTGGATGTTGTAATCATAACTTTTTAAATCTAAAAAAGGAACATTAACATGAACAACTACTTTGAAGGTAGAAGGTCACTGTTACAGAGTATCTTCCCTTCTAACAGTCATTTGCAGAAAGCGTCACATGAAAAATATTTTTTATTTCTTTTTTTACACTAGCCCATGAAAATGCACTATGGCTATTCACACCACACACTATACATCAATTAGCACAGATTCATTCAACAGGATACAGTTACTCACAATTACTGTACAAAATGAAGGAATGGACCTTCAAATTAATCATGATGAAGTTCTTGACTCTGCTAAACTGCACGCGAAAAGGATCCCAGTGCTTCCTGAGGTGACTACAGCAGTGTTTAAAACAAATTCTGAAACCCAGGGCCCCTGCAGCTAGGTCTTGTGTCTGCAGAAGTTACACTGTATGACTCGCTTCCACCACGTCAACATGAACTTCGAATTTTGGGTTCCTCCTTCTCAGAACACTAGAATTATTCTATATATCTATATTTAGTACATTTTAAAATGAATTCAACCATAAAATTTCACCACTTCCTTTCTGAATCTCTGTTGTTACTTCACCAAGCCACAACTCACTAGTTTAAAGAAGTTGACTACAAGAAAAATCTTATTAAATAAATTACTGGGCCTATTTTCCAGATCAGAAAAGTTAACCTTAGAGAGTTAGCGACTTGTCCAAAGTCACACAGCTTGTGCGTATTATCGCCAGTGCTCAAACCCCACAAATCCCACACTCAGAATACACCAGACTCCTGGCTCCTGTTTCCTAAGCACACACATTTAAAGAAATGGAAACAGGACAAGTAATGCTTGGCCTACCATTACAGAAACCCAAAAGGAACTGTTACTTCCTGACTATGAATTGGAATTTCACAAACTAGTCAACAGGCACTAGTACAATAAACAAGGCAAAAACATCCACGCCACATTTCTGTTCCAAGAACATCACTTTTAGAAAGGGTCACCTGACAAAATCATGTTTTTTGCTAGGTAATGACATCATCACTCTGGAATCGGAGCATTTACCTCATCTGAGGTGTCAAACACATCAAGCTAATGGTAACTTATCTCAAATGTAGTTAAACTGTAATCCAGAATAAACCACATGGGTATTTATGGGATAAAATAATGGAAGCCATTGTTTTACCTGTGCCACTTCTTCAAAATCTTCATGGCGTTTCTGCAATGCTCTGGCCCGATGGAGAGATTTCCCCACACCCGTATGTTTGCTCAGAAATGCTTCTCCGTGGTTCTCGATCCAGTCTAGCACCTACAATGAAATACAGGTACATATGCTATAAAAACAGTGTCCTCCCATGTTCAATATTTAAGGCTATCCAATGAAGATCCCTTCTGTTGTCAAAACTCTGTAAGAAACAAGAAGCAAACAAACAAACAAAAAAAAAATGGGAAGATGTCATTGGATACTAATTTAACTCACTTGATAATTACAAGCTGATAATCACATCAGCTTTCCCACCAGGACTTTAACCATCTCTTACATTAGACGTGTAAATCCTTCTATGTAGAAACGTTGCATGCAATAATGATTAAATTAAATCTCAATTTATTTATGCACCACTGAGCCACCAAACTGACTTAAGTTTTGTGTAAGACAGTGATTAGGAAGCCACACAGGGCCAGTTTAACCCAGCAATTTTATAAGGCTTAAAGCTACACAACTGAGGCAATTCAAGTTTAACTACAGAATCAGTTTTTTTCTCTCTCTTCTTCAGAAGACTCAAAACACATTAAGTAAAACCTAACACTTACATGCCTCAGTCTTGAGCTTGCAATTTCTTCTTGAAACTATGATGCTGCAAAAGCTAAGCATTCCATGAATTTAATTACTTAAAGTTCTTGCTAAGTGAAATCTACCACACTGAAGAAAAAGTAAAAGCAAAGCAGTACAAGCTGATGTTTTAAAGTTCATAGCTGGAACTGAGTAGTTCATTGAGTCTTCACACTTAAATCACAAAACACTGACATATCTTACAAACTAGAACTGAGCCTTGAACAATATGGGTTTGAACTGCACAGGTCCACTTTTACGTGGTTTTAAAAAATAAATACAATTGGCCCTCCGTACAGAAGGGTTCTGCATCCACAACCAAGTGTGGACTGAAACTACAGTATCTGCAGAACGTGGAGCCCATACACACAGAGGGCCAAATGCAAAGACCTGAGCATGCATACATTTTGTATCTGTGGGTGGTCAACGCAGACACTGAGGGACAAGCATATTTACACTACCTCAAATGCCCACTTTGTCCTCTTTGATGAATAGGAGATAACTAGCAAAAAACTAAGTCAGTGATGTCTTTAGCTAAAAACGAAAAACTTTTAAAGACTTTAAATATTTAAACCTATTTGTTAATGCACAGCTATAGTATTGAAGGCTCACTCAGATTTTGCATGTTGTAACTCTGGTGCTCTCTTTGTCCATTCAGTCTGCTCTAACAAAATACCTTAGACTGGGTAATTTATAAACAACCGAAATGTAGGGCTTCATAGTCTGGACACCATTGTTTTACCTTGTGTATTGAGTGCATCGTTTTAACTAGCATATTGAGTGTGCGTTACTTTAACTGGTGTATTAAGTGCACTGTTTTAACTCATGTACTGAGTGCATTATTTTAACTGGTGTATTAAGCACACTGTTTTAACTAGCCTACTGAGTGTGCATTACTTTAACTACTCAACTAGTCTGGAGACTATGAAGTCCAAGATCAAGTAGCCAGGAGACTCAGTGACTGGTGAGGGCTTGTTCCTCACTGATGGCACCTTCTATGTGTCCGCACATGGAGGAAGGGGCAAATGAACCCTCTCCAGCCTCTTTTATAAGGGCACTAATACTATTCACAAGGGTGAGGCCCTCATGACCTAATTCCCTCCTGGAAGCCCCCACCTCTTTTGGAGTATGTTTCAACACGAATTTGGGGGGACACAAAGATTCAGACAATGCAGATCAAAATGACATTGGACTAAAGAACAAACGGGCATACACAACAAAGACAGTGGTCTAGAGGGCAATCTGGGAAGCCAACCAACTACGGCTTAATAAAAGGGGCTTAGCTTGTGGTTTCTTGCTACAAAAAGGATCCCTTGCCCTTGATCAATTGTACTGTAGAGAGATCAGCCATGTTCACAGACATAGGGAAAGAAAGCAGCAGCTGGTGAGGACCAGAGCGTGACATGTTCTTCCAAACTACTGACCTTCATTCACACCTGAGGGCCTGGCAGAGGATCCTTTCTGCTCAGGGTCTACAAAGTTAGTATTCCAGGTAAACTGCAGACCTTAACAAACCTCTCATGGTCCTGTGTACACACCCTTGTAGAAATGGCAGGCACTGAGTTCGGAAGTGTGGGAGGTGTGGGGTGGGGGTGGAGGCCAAGCCTGGTTTCATTTCCATCCCTCCATTTCCAGCACCCCCTGTATAGCCACACAGAATTTAGCTGTGTGCTCCTGGGCAAGTTCCTTATTCCTTCTCAGCTTCGGTTCCTCAACTGCCCAATGGTGATAATCACACATAGCTGTGAGCATTCGATGATCTTTATGTAAAGCATCTTAATGCCTGCGTGGCAAACGGTGTCCCCATCTATAACCAGAACCCACGGCAGGCTGCCATCTCATTTCAAGCTTCTGATGGCACAGGCTGTACATATTCCATTTTAACTAGTGTATTTAGTACATTATTTTAACTAGTGTATTGAGTACATTGCTTCACCTAGCGTATTAAGTGCATTGTTCTAACTAGCACATTGTTTTAACTAGTGTATTGAGTGTGCATTACTTTAATTTGTGTATTGAGCGCATTGTTTTAACTTGTGTGGAGTGCATTGTTTTAACTAGTGTATTGAGCGCACTGTTTTAACTAGTGTATTGAATGCCTTATTTTAACTGGTGTATTGAGCGCATTGTTTTAACTGGTGTATTGAATGCATTGTTTTAACTGGTGTATTGAGCACACTGTTTTAACTGGTGTATTGAGCGCATTGTTTTAACTAGTGTATTGAGCACACTGTTCTAACTAGCATATTGAGTGTGCATTACTTTAACTCATATATTGATCATATTAACTGGTGTACTGAGCGCACTGTTTTAACTGGTGCATTGAGCGTATTGTTTCAACTAGTGTATTGAATGCATTGTTTTAACTGGTGTATTGAGCGCATTGTTTTAACTAGTGTATTGAGCACACTGTTCTAATTAGCATATTGAGTGTGCATTACTTTAACTCATATATTAAGCACATTAACTAGTGTATTGAGCACATTGTTCTAACTAGCATATTGAGTGCACTCTTTAACTCGTGTATTGAGCACATTACTTTAGCCAGCATACTGAGCATGTTATTTTAACTCGTGTATTGAGTATATTATTTTAACTCATGGATTCAGTACGTTATTTTTCTTTCTTGGGATTAAAAGACAGAGTCCCTAAGTGCAATAAAAAAAATATATATTTTTTTTAAAAAAAGAATATCTCATATAACATAAAGCATTAATAAGTAAACTGCTAAATAAAAGTAGACATAATAAATGAAGATATAAAAAAAACACAGAGAAGAAATTCAAAATAAATCTATAAAGCCTCTCCATCTTTTGTATTAGATTTCACTTCCAATATGGGCAATTTTTAGTTTCTTTATTATAATTCTATTTTATAATTAAAAACATTCTATATTAATGGATTTTTCAAAGTTATTTTGAAAATATGCTTTAAAATATACAAGAGATTTGGAAATTAATATATATATCATAATACATTTAGTATTTTCTTTACTAAAAGTTCTGTTTCTATTTATCAGTCAACAAAAATAAGAATTCTATAGATTAAAGTAGTATAAAGCTCCTGTATTTTTGAGTCTTAAAATAAACAAATTAGATACTTATAATGGATTCTGAAATATTTTTTCTATTTGATTAATCAGCACAAGCAAAAACTGAGATGTTATTACTCAACTAACAAAGACTTACAAACGTCAAGGAAGGCTAAAAAAAAAAAAGAGAGAGAGAGAGTCCTGTAACGTAGCAGTTATACACTCCCCACCTGATTTCAAGGCAGACACAGAACTGCGGAGTTGTGTGTCCTACGGTCTATTAGTATGTATTATAAAACACAGGTCCATTCTACTGCTAAAGAAATGTCTCAAGGACAACTTCTGGACCTCTCAGCCTTGACAATGGATATATTTAATGGAATGTGCCCCTGGGCATGAGGCCCAACCATGCAAAAGAGAAGTATCAATTATTTCCAGCTTGAAAATAATTTAGAGGTACACAAATAACACCTCTGCTAGAGTTCACCTGCCTGTAAGATCTACAGGAGGGCTAAGGAGACTCTTTTTAAACTATATAGTATATTCCATATATTACTTAGGTAAAGAGAAAAATTAAGTCACCAGTAAGCAGCAAACCTGATGATTACTGGAAGTCCACAGAGTCCACGATTTCAAAAAATAAAAGATAAACATTATTTGGTAGAAAGGGCTAGAGGAAGCAAAATACAGTATTTTTAAATTAATAAAAATTTGTTTTATAATCATATGAAAGTATTTTAGGAAGTGTAAGTTGGAAATGAAAGCTGCTAAGAACCAACTACCCTGGATTATAATGGGCATTTTTCTTTTATCAGTGATTTCTTCAGACAGAAATGTAAACACCAGGTGAAATTGTATTTCCAATAAACACGAAAGTAATTTAAAGGAATATGTACAAATTCCAATAATTTCCACTTTATTAAATTAATTGCAGACAGCTATGAAATCCAGCTAATATTCAAAACTAAACTCCCCAAGAGGCTGTTGATTTTCTTACAAGTATGGGTAGATTACTCAGATTACCAAGTGATCCTGAGTCAATATACCTGGTCTAAGTAACATTTTAAAGACATGCTTGTGAAATCTTTCCATTTAAAACACACAAAGATGAGCAAATTAAAGGCCTTTATTTACCTAGTCCAGCCAGCTGCACCCTCCACCCCCTCCCTAGACAGTCCTGTCATCTATTTGCTCTGTGACCTCAACCTCACTGACAATAAGGCTGGCCTGGGGGTTGCTGCTTCCCTTTCAGATAAAAAGGACAAAAAGCTGATTGCTTCCTGTGGCTACTCTACACAGAGGCAGAAGAGCAAAGCTGGAGGCCACCACCACTTTGCTCTGTTCAGAGGGTGTGGTGTGGGCTCATTCCTCTGTACACCAGTGCCCTCTAATGGACAAAATGACAGTCTCAAAGTCACGGTTGTTCCAAAGTGGACCACCTACACTTGCAACAGCTACCATCACTCAGCACCTGAGTCAAATGTCAAAAGGCAGAAAGCTGTTCAGAGTGTTTAGCTTAACTCCCTTTTTGTAACAAAAAGGAAACCAAGGCACTAATTGCAAGACTGAACGTGATGGTATGATTATGACATCTGACTAATAATCATCTCGCCATCTGAGCACCTGCTGTGGAAAGAGCCTCTGACCTAAGGCTGTGCGTGTGGTGAGCCATCCCCACACAGTGAGCCCCAGGTAGGACGATCCCTATCCTCTTACAGATGAAGACACAGGCAGGGCGTGGCTTTATGGGAAAGCCGGAGTGTGCACTGGAAGCCAGGATGCCTGCCTCAGGGCTCATCCTCCCGGCTACCCTGCCTCTGCCTTTGTCGGGACATACAGGTGAGATGAGAAAGGAAAGAGCTCCGTTTTTGTTTCAGAACAGTTTAGGCTATTGGGTAAACAACCTCTGAGGAAATGGCGCTGTCACAATGCTCAGCAAAATTGGGTTAGGGCAAATCTGCAAAGAGTTACTAACCCTCGATCAGACGAGACAGGAACCGGCCACCAGCACTGCCTCCCCTGAGTCCTGCTGCAGAGTTCTGGCCATACTGTATAACCTATCTGTAAATTAGCTTCTGTAGTAAGTCCCTACTACCTTATACTCAGTATTTGTGGACTTGTAGATTATTTACGGATTCCTAAGTAATTACTATTTAAAATTTTGTTAACACACACACAACAGTCACTCACTCTCTTTCTGTTATGGTTTGTTTGGCCCCACCAAGTCTAACACTGCAATGTGATAGATATCCAGTGTCAGAAGTAGGGCCTACTGGGAGGTGTTCCAGTCATGGCGGCAGATCCCTCATCAGTGGCCTGTGCCACCTCAAGGGAAGGAGTAAGTTCTAACTCTTAGTTCCTGCAAAAGCTCCTTGCTGGAAAGAGCTCAGCACCTCTCTCTTTCTCTTGCTTCTCTCTCACCATGTGATCTGCACATGCAGCTCCAGCTCCCCTTAGACTTCCACGGTGAGTGGAAGCAGCCCGAAGCCTCCCCAGAAGCACATGCTGGAGCCATGATTCTTATACAGACTGCAGAACTGTGAGCCAAATAAACCTGCTTTCTTTAGAAATTACCCAGCCTCGGAAATTCCTTTATAGCAACACAGACTAAGAAACACACAATAAACCCTCATCAAATAGGAGACTCCATCAAAGTCTACCTCACAACAACATATGACGTGAAAACCAACATAAATGATATTTTTCCTTTAAAATGCAGAGGGGTTTGTTGCAAATTCTTCCTAGAATAGTTTTCTATCATCATCATGCATCGTGTCATTGCCATCAGCTTCATTTATTGAATGACTCTTCTATGCTCTGCTTGGGAGGGCAATAGAGGTTCATGATCTCTTAACCACAGAAAGCTATGAAATTCCAAAACTTGGTTCTAAAAATTCATCTGTCAATAAAACCTAACCTGAGGGTACTTACAGTCTTTACTGAGTCCTTAATAAGTGCAAGTCCTTAAGCATTCAGCTACAGAAATATCCATGCATTTGATTATGGCAGGGGGAGGCAGAGGGCCTGTCCAGAAATCACTGGAAGTGCTATTATTATACACAGTGTTATTTTTCTAATCTTCGAGAAATTCTGAATTCTGAATCACAAATAAAAGCTACAAATAAAGAGAGAGCAGACTTTTACCATTATTTCTTTTAAGCAAGAAATTGAGGGTCAGATAAGTAACCTGCCCAAGAAAAGAGATTCCAGTGTAGCTCTTCTAGACTCCAAACCCACTACGTTCCACTGCAGTTTGTAAATACTATCTGAAAACCTTTAAAATATTTCTAAAACTAGAGTTCCATCTTTAGAATTACTACTTGAAAAGCTACATAATACATCTGACATAAAGCAACCAAGAACATATTAAGCTACTCTGTTTTTACAGATAGTTCCAGATCCAGAAACTGCAGGGAAATTAGATAATCATCTGTTAACTCCAGCCACCGCTTTAAAGAGACAATACATAATGAATTACTGTGTTTTAAGTCGCATTAATGAGAACCCCTTCTAAGTCACATCTTACACACACAAAAATGAAAATAAGCTCCGATTCTATAATCCGTTTAAAAAATACATGAAACAAATTGAAAACAAAGGTAAAAATCTAAAGTACTCTGAATTTGTTGTTTTTTATATAAAGTCAGGTTTTTTCCAGTTGCAAAATATAGATTTCCTCCCTGCCAGCCTATATTCTCTGTAAAACCAAAATTAACAACCTGGTTCCATTTATTTTAGTTACTCATGGCTCAATCACTGCCTTTTATTTAAATCGCTGGGGAAACTGACAGAGAAATGAACGTTCTGGATTTAGAGTTTTCTTGACTATCAAATCAATGGTATTTTAGTGATATACAACAGAAGATGACTCACTGACTGAGCAACATCATTTCCAATCAGCTAAACATAAGTAGGTGACCATGAAGGAAGACTTTCATGTAGATAATGTTAGTTTTTATTAAAGTCCAGTGTTTGGCACTGCTGTAAGGATATTCAATATTATGCTATTAATTACATTTACTTATGAAGTAAAAATCAGAAATGAAGGAATCCTTCTGAGTTTAAATTACTGGAATCCATACGCTCATCCTGTTCTAGTTTAGCTCACACTTTCTTTTCTAGTGCTCTGAACATATTTTACTCATGAAATCACTGGCCTTATTTTTCCCTTTCCCATGGAGACCAAGCTCGGGAAGACCCCAGATGGTATCATTCACCTTCAGCTGCCTAATCGCCATGCAGAGGGGCAAGGGAGGCCTGAGGCAGCCAAGTGGGGCGTGACAGTGGTCATGGGAGCTCCTTTCCCCTCACCTTTTCCCTTTCCATTAATCCTAAGAAACTAAATTCCTCTCTCTTTCTCTCTTCTAGGAAAGCCCCTTCCCTGTGTCTAAAAGCACCACTCAAAGATTCTTTCTTCAATATCATGTTGATTTTATTCTTTGCTTAGTTCACAAGGTAGGCATCCTCTTTAGACCCAGAGCAGTAAAATACAGTAAAAACACCATAAGGTTCTCAGCGCTTCTGCCAAGCCACTTGACTTTTCCAAGACTTGGTTTTATTACCTGGAAAATGAGGAGGCTCCAACTCGAAATTCTATTGTGTGCGTGACATAACTTTTAAAAGTTGAAATGAAACAGACACAGAATTCAACACACATCTGTGGGCTATGGGGACTGGGGGAAGAGTGGGAACTTCTGAGGTCCCGCACTCACCATGGACTGACAGTGAAGATGCTTTGGGTGAGGGGTGTGTGGGAGGGAGCCAGCCCTTTCCCCAGCCTTTGTCCTCTTAACTGTTAAATCTGCAGCTCCTTCAGCTCCTTCCCAGCTGTGGTTCCTGTGATGGCTGGATTCCAGTCCCATCTCCTCTGTGCTCACTACTGCAGAAGGTCATTAGGAGCTGGCTCCAGACCCACCATGAAGACCAGCAGGCAGCCTCTACCTGCACCCAGTGGTTCCCAATCCCCAACCAAGCCTGTGCCTCTACTCAGCACTCCCTAATTCTTATAGATAACTCAGAAAAGATGGCAATCCTGTAGCCATTCTAATCAAGAGACACAATCAAAAGTGCGAGTGTGGGAGTGTTAAACAGAAGCGAGCGTTAAACAGCTAGGGCTACATGATTCTGACAAGTGGAATCAGAAAACTCCCTCCTGACCCAATGAGCAGATGACAAGGGAGTTCAGAACTCAAACTTCACTTAAAAGCTAGGTGTAGTGTAGGAGATGCCAACCTAAAACTCCTGCATCAGGCTTCCTGCACAGCTGGCTTTTGCAGGCTGAAGGAATAGGCTGGGACTCGAGGCAAATCTGTGAAATGGCTTCTCTACAGACCTGGGACATGTTGCTTTGCCTCTTAGGCATACGCCAACTTCCCTCCTCCAGCTGGAAATCAGCATAAAAGACCCTCATTTTGCATCCAAATGACTAAAATCCTCATGAGAGATCTCATAATTCCAAAATTCCCAAGCACTGAAATTATTACTTCCTTCCTCGGACACCTCCAGTTCTCCAACATCAATCAAAGATTCCATTCCTTCAGGGAGATCTCCCAGACATAAGACCAACCCTCCCCCATTTTATAATAAATGAAGCAACTTAACCTAAAAGAATCTTTAATCAGCAAAATTGGGGAATTCCTTAAATTTCTTCAACTATTCATTCAACAATACTGACGTCTGTTTTTCCAGACACTTGGGAAACACCAGTGAATGAAATGCTGATGGCTATCTCTGTGGTCCTCACGTTCTTACTCTCCAAGACTTACTCACTCATGACTTGCAGGGGCATTGTATTAATCTGTTCTCACACTGCTAATAAAGACATACTCGAGACTAGGTGATGTATAAAGAAAGATGTCTAATGGAGTCACAGTTCAGCATGCCTGGGGAGGCCTCACAATCATGGCGGAAGACAAAGGAGAAGCAAAGGTATGTCTTACATGGCAGCAGGCAAGAGAGTGTGTGCAGGGTAACTTCCCTTTATAAAACCATCAGACTTCACAAGACTTACTATCACGAGAACAGTACGGAGAAGACCCGCCCCCATGATTCAATTACCTTCCACTAGGCCCCTCCCATGGCACATGGGAATTATGGGAACTACACTTCCAGATGAGATTTGGGTGGAGTCACAGCCAAACCACATCAGGCATCCACATGGGAACCTAAGCAGGTTCCTGACCTTTAGGTTTTCTCCTGCTATCCACCCTCCACTGCCTACAGCACCAAGTTAAAATGCACAGAACAGGAGGTCCTTTGGGCTTTGAACTCAATGAGGTGAAATGGGTAGAGTTCAATAGGCTAGTTGTGAGCATGAAGAGAGGAAAGACACATGGCAGTGAGCACCCATGAAGCACCAAGATGAGCCTGGTGCTGTTCAGATGTCACACATGGCCCTGGCACCACGCACTGGCATTTGGTGCAGGTAAGCATGAGTTCCTTCAACAGGGGCCCAAAACCCTCGCCATGGAGGCCACATTTTCTGTGCCTGGCCCCATGTCACCCTGCCAGCACCAGCTCCACCTCATACCTCCCCATCCATACTACGCACCTGCTGCTCCCTGGATGGGTCCTGCCCTCTTCTGTCCTACTCTTGCTGGAGTTCCCATTGCCCACTCCTCAACCTACTGACCTTCTCTGCATCCTTCAAACAGCTGCTCAAACTCCACCTCTTTCACGAAGATGTTCCTAGTAGCCCTCAATGAGAGCTGCTACTTGCCCCTCTACTGTAGGACTTTTCATTTTTCCTTGTGCACTAGACCCTTGACATTTGAGGAGAATATCGAAAAAGCTCTCAGGAATGCCCAAATTTGCACAAACCACTAAAGTGTAGCTATGCCCCATCAAAATGCACATGCAAGGCTGACAGACACTACGAAGAGGTTGCGAGACTCATTTACCCCTCACTCTTGATAGCACCTTGACAGACAGGATTCAAATGTATGCCTTAGCAAATTATACTCCACAATAACCAAAGACACGAGTGTTGCAGGTGAGCCTGGCATGGTCAAATTTATTAGACTACAAAACCATCTGCTAAAAATAATGTGTTCTTATTAGATTATAAATTCCTTGAGAAAAGGAATTTGGAGCCTGTCAAAATATTTATCCCTGAATGTTTCAGAGCATCACACATTCAATTAAGATACTTTGGAAAAAGAAAAAAAAGAATGAAGTCTGGAAAAGAAGAATTTAGAGTGGACTAGGTTTGTCTGATCATTTTTTAAGAATATTAATTTAAAAATGGTCCAACATGGCCCTGGAGGGTTCTGCTAACAGATATTTTCAAAGAGCTGCAGGGGAAACAGGCGCTTTGCAGAAGGCATCCCTGCTGAGGAGCTTCCTCTAGGGGACTCAGCCTGCTTCAGGAAAGCAGACTTACAGGGCTACTCACTGTCCCTGACATCATGGAGTAACTATATCCCAACAATCCAAGAAGAGCCAGGTCAGCTGAACAGATGAGGCAGAAAAACAAGTGTGATGGCATCCTCTTTGGACTACTTCTACCCATTTGAACAGGTACAGCAAAAATAAGTTACCTTCTTATAGAAAACTAAAGCATACTCTAAACTAGAAAACACTGTGTAGCAGTAACACAGCTATTCATTCATTCAACCAAATCTTCACTGAAAGTTACTCTGCACAGTAAGTGCTACATATAGCTTCAACTACCTCTCCCATCACGCCCAACTACCATCTGAAATGCCTTCTATACGGAAGTTATAAAATGGCCCCCACTTATTATGACGGAAAAAAATTAACCATGAAACCAAAAGTGACGATGTTTTATAAACCCAAACTCCCTGTGCCATCCTCCCCCATTCGGTTCTTCAGGGCCCATTAACAGGCATATTTGCTCCTTCAAATATTTTTCAGCAGACATGCATTTACTCCTTTAGAGGCTGCTTTCATAAAACTGTACTCTTTCCACGCCTCGCTTACTGTTCAGTAACTTGCTCTTCTTTTTTCTCAACATATTTACAGGTGCTTTTGTATCACCAACAGACAAACAAACAAACAAAGAAAACCACTGTGGTGTCTCCATTGGTTTAGCATGTTCTTGCGGATTTCAGTTACTACTGTTTTTACAACTTTATCTTCTGCTGATAACATCCTTCTAAAGTACTATTATTTTTCTTTCATTTATTCTCAACTTGCCTCTCCTACTCTATGCTTAATAAGGCAAAAACCTCCCTATGTGTTAATTCCTTGAGTTTCAGAAACACGTTTTTGGTTTTGACATCCTATTGTCACAGTTTTGCTTTGATTAATCTTATCAGCCTCACTCTTCACCTCACAAGTCAAAGCCTACAGAGCAATTTCCTGCTCTCATAACAAGTCCAAACCATTCCAGACCATTCAACAAAAATATTTACCTGAAAGAGCAATGTCTATTTTCTATGAAATGCTAACAGGACCACATATGCATTATGTGTATTCTAAAACACTTTCTCCTGCTGACATCCAAGCCAACGTTCTGTTTGTGAGGGGAAAAAAGCTAGCTTAAAGAACTGGCCTCACAATTATAATTACCTTTCTACACATTTACTGTTTGCAAATTCAAGCACATTAAATATCTGGCACCAAATCAGATGGCCAGATTCAGCCTATTCCCAAGGGATTCCTTACCTCATGCCCTTTTCTAACCTAAGCATGAGGTTAGGGAAAGAAGAGCCATGAGAAATGGGGTGTGGAGGGGAAGGTGGGGTACCCTTGCTGCTGCTCCTTCAGGTGAGTTAATGAGGCCCTCTCCTGGGAAGTGCATCAGTCCACGGATATATAATTATGCCCAACCCAAGGGATACAAGGAATGTGGGAGATTGTTCAACAACTGCATTTAAACTGCTAACATTTCATGGTCTGTGGAAGTTTGGAGACAACTGAAAAACACGACTATTCATGATTTCAATCCCACAGTGTCTGTCCTCTAAATGCCTCTTCACCAGTAGCTCCACCCACTTCTTTCTTGCACTATATTCTTTCTCTGGCAGTTATCTTCTTGGATGAAAACAACATTGTTAAGAAGCATGGATAATAACAAAATAATCATTCCTGAGGCACTTTGTATATGTAACCTCAGAGAACCAAAAAACAAAATTAGAATCAAAGCATGATATATGAAAATTAAAAATCACAGGGCCATTCATTTTTTTTTTTTTTTTTTGAGATGGAGTCTTGCTCTGTTGCCCAGGCTGAGTGCAGTGGCATGATCCTGGCTCACTGCAACCTCCGCCTCCTGGGTTCAAGCAATTCTCCTGCCTCAGCCTCCTGAGTAGCTGGGATTACAAGCATGTGCCAGCATGGCAGGTTTATTTTTGTATTTTTTTTTTTTTTGAGACGGAGTTTCGCTCTTGTTACCCAGGCTGGAGTGCAATGGCGCGATCTTGGCTCACCGCAACCTCCGCCTCCTGGGTTCCAGCAATTCTCCTGCCTCAGCCTCCCGAGCAGCTGGGACTACAGGCACGTGCCACCATGCCCAGCTAATTTTTGTATTTTTAGTAGAGATGAGGTTTCACCATGTTGGCCAGGCTGGTCTTGAACTCTTGGTGTAGGGCGATCTGCCCACCTTGGCCTCCCAAAGTGCTGGGATTACAGATGTCAGCCACTGCACCTGGCCCTTTCAGTGTCTTTTGAAATTACCTGACTCACTGGAAGTGAAGAATGACAAGAATGACAGTGAATGACATACAGAGAATCTCACACTCCCTGGAACAAAGGGCAACTCTCCAAATTCCCAGCCCATTCAGCAGAAAACTCACTCACCTTCAGAGGACACTCAGGGAGATGGAAATCTGAGATCCTGAGAGTGGCTCTACTGCAGGCTTACCATGGCGGCTCCCAGCCAGCGTCCTGAGGCCATGGGCTGCCCTGAACACCCCAGGATTCCTCCTCCCTGGAGGGGACACCTCATTCATTCCCCATATTTCCCTCTTTTTAGGGGTAAGGGTATGGTTATTATTTATCCCTAAAGCTATGTCATATTTATTCCCATACCTTTAATCCTTAAAATTCTTATTATAAGGAAGCAAATCAATGGGGAACTAGACTTACTCTTTTGTTTCTTTAAAACAAAAGAGATGTCAATGCTTAGAATGAGTAGTCATAAAAGTCTACTTTTCATTAATGAGACAACTAATTATAAAGCACCCACTGTGCACCATGGACTGTATTATCTACCCCATGAGAAGGGAAGCATGACCGCCTCACTATTTAAGTAGCTTTAAAGCAGAGAAGTCTTAACTAAATCGTAACAATACACTGGTGTGAGCACACCAGCATTATTGTCACAAATAAATATAATTGAGAATGATCTGTTTCTAGAAGAAAACTCAGCCACTTCCTGGTGTAGGCCCCACATCCTCTCCTGTGTTCGGCACACAGGAGCAATGGCTGACAGCAGCCTGAACGTGTGTTCGTAAGCTCAGTTTTCACTCAGGGTCAACAAAAAAAGTTCCTCTTCTTATCTTCCAGTCATCACTCCTTAAGCACAGGTCTTCCCAATATGATGATGTACTCAAACTCTACTCAATACAAGCCATTTCCCATGGAGAAGAGCACGACGTGACACTGACCTGCTGAACGTCCTGCTGGAAAACACACAGCTGCAGTCTCTGGTGGAGCCGGACCTTGCGGTGTTGCCAGATGTTCTCAAGCTGCCGCTGGTGGTGCAGCACCTCGTGGATGACATCCAGGACATGGTGCACGGCCTTGGAGTAGTTGGCAGAGGCCGTCAGGGAATCGGAGCTGCCAGGAGTCAAGGGCCGCTGGAGCTTGTCAAGGAGCGACTTCCCATCTTGGCTCACCTGCCCACAAAATAAGTGAGTCATTCTTCAAGATCTGAGGTTGCCCTAGGCTGTGCCACAGATGCCATCCTTGGATTCATGTTTACGCACACACAGGCACACACGTACATATACACACATACCCATTCACACAACACAGTTTTACTCAGAGGCAGTTTTATATACAATAAACTTTAAAACAATCAATCAGCTATCCAATGACATCACAAAGCCAAATGATGCAGAACACCGAGTGAAAACAAAAGAACATTAATTACTACAAAACACCGTAGCAGATACTGCTCGATGAATAGGCATACTATTTGCCTTAAATGCCGTAAATCAACTAACAGAAACTGCATTGCTGGGATATCTGCAAATTAAAATTTAAAAGTAATCATTTTATCTTGAGACACGTTACAGAGCATACAACAGATCATCACTATGGAACAAAATTGTTCCTTAAAGCCTCAGTTAAAAAGAAATCAATCTAGCACTAGGCAAAGAATATGTACTTAAACTTTCTGACATAGCTGGAGAACAATTTAACTTCACAAAAGAAAATTCAAAATGCCATTCTATTGGGTTCATTAACTTTAAAAAGTAGTTTTAATTAAAATGCCATCATTTAAAAAAAGATTTCTGGCAATTTATTCTCAAACTAAAATTAAATGAAAGCATTCAGGTTAATCAAAGAAATAAGAAAAGGTGAGGGTGTAATTTAGAAAGAAAAGCATTATATATTTTTCCTACTTATAAGTGATTCTTAAGACTTATGAGTAATTATGCCAGATGTGCTTAAAAAAAAGTGACCTAATCAGACAACACAAAGGTGTGTGATGCCTAAGGTAACCAGGTATGGGACACAGGTGTCTTAAGCAGGCCTCTTCACATGATCCTTCTGCTCAGATACTTCCAAATCTAAAAACCTCCTTGGGATTCTAGTAAGAAGAGGAGCAAATTCAGGGGCACTTTTAACAGACAAATGCCCAGTGTAGAAGAAGCCCTTAGAATAAGAAAGAGCATACAGCGAATAGGTCAGTGGGAAAGGCTCAAACTCATAGCCTTGGCAACCAAAACCTGGTGGCAAGTGACCTTGCAGCAGCTCCTGATCGCTGCCTTTAATCCCAACTGCAGTTGTGCCGGATTCTAACACGTTTCCTTTTCAATACCTGAATTTGAGACGTTGGAAGTTCTGATTTTTCCTTACAAAGGCTTCAAGGTTTAAAATTCACTTAATACAGCCTTACAGCAAATCTTAAGAGGAAATGAGCTCAGCTGACACAACCAAAGATAATGAGGGAAAAACGAACCAAGATAACCACTGAGTTAGTGTCAGTTAAAACAAATATGGAATATTTAAAGTCTTCTAAAGCAGGGTTCTCAGTTGTGCCCAGAAGTCACTGAAATTGGTGTGGACACTGCTGATGCAATGATTTTGAAGAGAGGAGGCACCGTGATTGATTTGGGTGGTGGATTCAGACAAGCAGGGTATTCTGAAATGAGCGGGTTATTAGCACACAGTGAAGAAATGTCCTCCTTTTTGTGGTCATCTAAGCAAGGCTGTTTTTAACACATAAATACATAGTTTTTCTCTTTTTACCCAGTTTTAACATCTCTAATCCTTTCCATAAATCCAACAACCATGTTATCAAAGAAAGACCATGTTTGGTTTTCTTCAGAACTTTACAAGAGCTGTTTTCCTCTTCAAAATATGACCACAATAAAACCATTCTCAATACTTGCATCACCAAGATACCACATGAGCAGGCTACAGGTGTAGCTGCTACATTCACAATGGTTTTATACATATGACCAGCATCTGAATATCTAATTTTTTCACCTATGATAGATGTACTCAGGCATTTATAGACTGAAAAACATTTTATCATAAATCACCTTTTGTCTCCAACTTACACTGTAGCATATACATATTTTTATGTACACATATAAATTATATGCAAAGGTAGATTAAACTACCTACACATTTTATTTCAGGATCATAAAGCAGGTGTCATAAAATCTGTGTTATATAATTGGAGTGCTGCATCTCTTAAAACTGAGAACTACTGCTCCAAGTCATACATTTCACATTGTGTTGACCCTAAAAAGAATTCCCTACAAATATCTCCTCCATATTTTACTTCTTGTAATACTGTCGGCAAATGTGCACTGGAGCATATGATTTGGCGAACATGTGCCAGAAAACTGACAGCTGCTTCCCCAAACCCCTACAATCAGAAACAGCAATACTCCAGCTATAAAGCTGCATATCCCAGCCTTGCTTACATGAGTGGCCAATACACAGAAGTAAAAAATGTTGGATGGGAATTCCAGGAAAGCTGTTCGGCAGCTAAGCTGGCAGATAGGCTCATTCCCCTTGTCCCTTCCTCCTCCCTGCTGCCAAGAACTTGAATGAGATGGCTGGAGCTTCAGCAGTTATTGATGACTCTGAGGCAATCTTAAAAATAGCAGCCCACCTGCTAGAAAAGGCAACAGAGAAAGAGAGAAGGATCCAGAGGTCCTCTTACTAACAGAGCTACCACACTAGCCCTGGAATGCCAGCTTTTGGATTTCTTTTACACAGGCAGAAAGCCAATTTCTATCTTCAGCCATTGTTCTGCAACTTAAACCACCAATGCAAAAAAACAAGATGAGTTCCCAGCCCTCACCAAGTTTCCAAAACGCATCCCTGCGACACCATTAATATTCTTCTACTGAGAATGGAGTACTCTGAGAAACAGTATTCCATGGAATCTTTCTTTCCTTGAGTGCCTCTGCAACTGTTTAACAGATCTCCATGCCGGAGATCATGACTGGATTTTGAAGGACACAATTGCTCACAGCGGTGGAGGGGTAAGGGGAACTGTCTGCTGAGGAAGTGAATACACAAATACCTTAATATAAAACACCTCATTAAGCAAAGCTCCACCTTCTGAGAATTCATAAGCAGGGATTAAAGTGTCTGCTGGTCCCATCACTGGTACTGTCATTTATTGGTAGTAGTGACAGTGGCAGTAAAGACCCTGGGTGAGAAAACACCTCTTGTACTCACTAAAACCAGACAGCATGGAACTCCAAATCCACGTTCAAAAACAGCGTTTCTCCAATAAACCTTTCCAAATACGATTCTATATTATTTCAGTACAAGTTTTGTAGATTTGGCAATTAAAAAGCATTATTTAAGCACATAAAGGAAGGCATTTTTACTTTCAGCAAAGTGTCTTAATCTTTGAAATTACAGTATTATGTGCAAAAAACATGCTACAATTTTATGAAGACTGTTGCTGTGTTGTATAGAGATAATGATTTTTAAATGGTACAGAATAACTAGAAGAAAATTAGTAAGAGACTGTAAAGTATAGAGCAGACAAAAATAGTTCATATAAAATGTAAGTGCTAAAACAAGAAATGTAAGTTTATGGCATGTGGTGTAGTTCTATACTTTCTTAACTACAGAACCAGGTGAATGAATTTACTTCAGTTATATATTTTGTTTAAAACTCTGTTTATAGCTTCCATGCACTGAAACTCTGAGCCACAAAGAAACAACAGCTGCAAAAAGAAAATCAACCTTATCAAATAGCAGGACTTTCCCATAATGATTTTTTAACCCATCAGATCAGCTCATTTTTCAGTATGCTCTTTGTTTTTCTTGGAATACACCGCTGGGGAACTTGAAGGGCAATCAAAGTCACATGTTACAAAGATTAACATTTTATAGAGAAACTAATGCTCTGGTATCCAAATGAGTTCAGAAAAATGCTGGCACTAACTAAAGCAGAAAAGTAATTAAATAAGTTTAAATTTTTACCATATCAAAGATATGTTTGTTCCTAATATTTAAAAGGAAACTGTTTAAAATCTAGAAAAATGGCCTGGTTCTTGACTATTTGCTTTCATCAGAACTGCACATAGACTTGTAACTTGGATTTCTGCATGTCACCCTAAAAAAGATCCATAAAACTTCAGAGATTTGCCTATTCTTGTTTCTGATACTGGCATCTCTACATTTCCTGTAAAATGAGATGAGGACTGAGCGTTTCTAGCAGGAATATTCTTCACCTGTATAAAGGATGAACGCTGCTCTGACCTAAGGAAAGAGAGCGTATCTAGACATTATGGCTCACCACTGCAAAAGCAACAACTGCCCAAAGACCAAATAAAGATGAGTGACAGGCATATCAATTAGGTACAAATGCAGTGTTTTAGATCTAAGAAGTGCTAGGAAATGGCAATCCCAAGACATAACAAAAATAGGCAAAATACGCCAAAACATTTAGCCTGTAATAAGAAAAAGTGTTCCTTCAAAACTTTTATGAAATAAATTGCACTATTTCTGCTGACTCAAAGCCAACACTTTTAATTCTTTTTCAGGCTTAGCTCACCATGGCCTGCAGAGCACAGACCTCCACAGGAAGCCTGGGAATGATTTCACTCTCCCCTCCAACTCTTTCTGAACTTAATTCTTGTATCAAGGTTCTAATAAGGCAGAAAAGAATGAAAAGGGGTCAGCAGGTGACCACCTAGCTTATTCTGCAGCAATAGTTGACATTCCTTAGCCAAACAGTTGAACTCTTCTGAGTAAGGAGGTTCCAATCTATCTTCAGATGGCTACAGAAGATGCCCCTAGCAACAGTGCAGGTCAATTACCTCCTGAAAGGTCATGTGTTGGCAACGACAGACATTTTCCCATGCTTCAGGGAGAATACAGAGAAAGCTGGTTCCTTCTCCAGGCAAAGTTCTTGTAAGATGGACCTCCAAATGCTGATTTCAATTTCTTTCAGCTATTCAGTTTCTTATTTAAACCACATCAGTCTACCTTGGTTTGACTCTCTGACACCTATATACCTGGGATTATCAGAAAGGAAAAACCAAAATAAGACCAAAACAGGAAACAGCTGGGGCAGCCCAGCTGGTGTGAGTCAGGTCCATGTGCCTGACATGCGTGTTCCACGGACTGCACCTGGGCTCTACTTTTGTTGCTCCTATATTTCAAGTGCTTGCAAGGCCTCAAGCTGAGTTTGGGGTGAGAAGAAGACTGCTGTCGTATAGACTGCTGGCTCTGATACCATGGCAGATGCTGACTACAGCATTCTGTGTTGCTATAGCAACGCTGTGATCTTTAATGAGGTTTTATACAACTGTGATAGAAGTGATGGCTGGGTGCGGTGGCTCATGCCTGTAATCTCAGCACTTTGGGAGGCCGAGGCAGGTGGGTTACTTGAGATCAGCAGCCTGGCCAACTCAGCAAAAGCCCATCTTTACCAAAAATACAAAAGTCAGCCGGGCATGGTGGCACGCACCTGCAATCCCAGCTGCTTAGGAGGCTGAGGCACAAGAATTGCTTGAACCTAGGAGGCGGAGGTTGCAGTGAGCTGAAATTGCACCACTGCATTCCAGCCTGGGCAACACAGCAAGACTCTGCACCCCCAAAAAAGAAGTGACTCTAAAGCAAGGGAACTGAGCTTCCCCACAGATCACAGAGTTGGTTTTAGGAAGTTTCCTATCCAGGTGAGTCATTCTGCTGTGTGTTTTCATCTTATGCTAATAACACTGACCCCGCCATCACCCACTGATACAGTGCCTTAAAAGAGCTCAACCAGCTTTGCAGGCCAAATCAGTCATTCCCATGAGGCCTTGTTGAGGCACACACTAAGTCAGCATATTTGTTAAACTGAGAAATGTACGCAGAAACTAAGCCCTGAAGTCACATGAGGTCAAGCAGGCCAACTCCCCGTGGCACTTTGCCTGGCTTGTGCTCTGTGGCTGCAGCAGTGGCCCTTTGGTGGATGCGTGGCTTCTTGCTACGCAGTCTCACCTTGCAATCCAAACACCTGGCACTGAGGCTTGTGAGGCAGGACAGGCACACTGAGATGAAAATCATTTTGATAAATTTAGTTTGTTGAAAAAATAGTAGCTGAGTTGGCTTACTTAAAATGTTAAAAATGACTACAACTTATCTCCAACGTTTACACTGCTTTACTCGCCTGTGATCAACTGTAGCCGACAAGATTAGCTCAGACCTGGCAAGCTGAAGCAAGTGAGTGTTCAGGAGGCCCAGGTGTGCTCCTGCTGCTAAAGCGCAAACAGGAGCGATACGGGCAGGTCTAATTAAAGCACAGTAGAGCAGGTGCTTGTATCTTGGAAAAAAATGCTGGGAAATTTTTCCAAAGCAAATTTATATGATCAGAAACTAGAAACTATAAACACTGTTCAAAGAAAAAAATTGTAGAGAAAAGGAAGAGAGGAGGAGAGAAGAAAGGGAATAAGGAAGAACTGGAAAAGGGAGGCAAGGAAAAGGAAATAAAAAAGCAAAGCAAGACCTGCTCATAAGTATTCCTACCCCCACATGATCTGGCATCCAGCTTGATGTCTAGCACTTAGCTGCAGCTCTGTATCTGTGGGATGGACACCTCCTCAGCAGGCCCCCAACTCTTCAGAGCAAGCTCAGGAGTGCTGCTTGGCATGTGGTCTGTGTATCAGTGGCTTCAGTCACTGCAGCACTAGGGAAGGCCCCTGAAAATGGAGATTCACTATCTCTGGGGTAGGGTACTGCTGCATTTTAAACCAAGACACTCAAGTTTGCAAAACACTGATTTAGGAATATAAAATAAAAATCACTTGAAAAACAAAAGCAGTCCTTCCCTTCCCATCTTCCTGACACCTTCCCTGCTGGCATGAAGAAAATGAGAAAATGAGGGGTGGAGGTGCCAACAAAGGTGTGCCTGCACCAGGCTAAGGGAGTGGGTGGTAATGGTTGGGGGTGGAGAATCCAGACAGAATGGTTGGGAAATGAAGCAAATACACCAAGTGAACACGTTAATACATTAAGAACAACAGAAGCCAGGTTTCTTGCTGCCTGAGAATAGATTAATAAACACAGAAAGGGAAGGCTGGAAAGAACCCTGAGGTATTGGATTCAAAATGTATAAACAAGTGTATTTCTAACATAGACAGACACAGATACAGCAGTAATTTTACATGGATGTGTGTGTGTGTGTGTGTGTGTGTGTGTGTTTGTGTGTGTGTATGTGTTGATAAATGCATAGATGGGTGGGTGGGTGAGTAAGTGGTTGGGTAGATGGATAAACGGATGAGTGGTTAGATGATTGGGCGGGTGGATGGATGGTTGGGTGATTAGATGGATAGATAGTTGGGTGACTGGATGTATGGATAGGTGGTTAGGTGATTGGGTGGATGATCAGATGGACTAGACAGATGTGGATGAGTGGTGGGTGACTGGGTGAATGGAAGGGCAGTTGAGTGATACGGGAGATGGATAGATGTGGGTAGGTGGTTAAATGTAGGTTGATGGATAGGTGGTTAAATGTAGGTGGATGGATAGGTGGTTGGGTGGTTGGTTGGATAAATGAATGGATGGGTGACTGGACTGATGGATAGATGGAGGGATGGATGGACAGATGAATGGGTGGTTGGGTGATTAGGAGAATGGATGGTTGAATGAATGGATGGGTGGTTGGGTAGATGAGTGGGTGACTGGATGGATGGATGAATGGATAAATGAATGGGTGATTGGATAGATGGACAGACGAATGGGCGGTTTGGTGATGAGGTGAATGGATGGATAAATGGATGGGGGTTAGGTGGGTGGGTGGATGGATGGATGGATGGATGGTGGTTGGGTGATTGGTTGGATGGAAGAATGGATGGGCGATTGGATGGATGGATGGATGGATGGATGGATGGACAGAGAGATGAATGGGTGGTTGGGTGATTGGATGGACGGACAGATGAATGGGTGGTTGGGTGATTAGGTGGATGGATGAATGGATGGATGGCTGGATGAATGGATGGGTGGCTGATTAGTTGGATGGAAGAATGGATAAGTAACTGGATAAATGGAGGGATGGATGGTTGGATGGGTGACTGCATGGATAGATGGACGGACAGATGAATGAATGTATGGTTGGGTGACTGGATGGATGGATGGATGGATGGATGGATGGATGGGTAATTGGGTAGATGGAGGGTGGCTGGGTGCATGAATGGATGGGTGATTAAGTGGATAGATGGATGCATAGATAGATGGGTGGATGAGTGAATTGATGGCATTCATACGTTTCCTAACTCTGTCTGCTCAGAGGGCCTAGAAGCAGTGACACCTCACAAACAAACAAAACTCTGAAAACCCAGGTCTTTAAAATTCTAAACACCATACAATACCATAAGGAACCATCCCACTTAGTGATACGGGTGATCCCAGGGTAGGCAGGCAAAGTACAAAATGAGCCTGGAACAAGTGCTCAAAGGACAATATGGACAGATCAAAATGACACAGAAAAAGGCTCCTGCTGGCCAAATCTGAACAATTTAGGAATCAAAAAAGAGTATCAAATTATAACCCACTGATACAAGATTTCATAAATTCATACCGATATAAACAAATATGAGAAAAAGGAAAAAAAGCTCATTCTTACAGTAGAAAGCCACCTAATAAATACAGAAGGAATAATGGAAATAGGTGATCATCATCACAGTGCTGGCTGCTATGTGCAGAAATCCTCAGTGGAAACTATGGCTGTGAGAAGTCTGATGAGGAAGAAAGACTAGTATTCTACTAGAGTATCTCCCCACAAAATGTGCGGCAACGACCATTTTTTTTTAAATGGTGACCGTGCATTGGAGAAGCCCTGCAGACACCAATCTGACCAAGTGGCCAAGATGAGCACTACTTGTAGCCGGAGGGGTCAACATCCTGTGTCCACTGCGATGACACCCAGAGAAGAACATGCATTGCCAAAAAGGCATGGCCTGAGTCAGCCCACGAGAACTGGGGGCATCCGGAAGTAGACGGCCATCTAAAGAATGAAAGGCCCGTACTCTTTAAGTATGTCAAAGACATGAAGGCAGAGAAAGACTAAAGAATGTTCCACTTTATGTTCTTCACACGTACCCTAAAACCTAAAATGCAATTAAAAAAAAAAAAGAATGTTCCACTTTAGAGGAGACTGATTGGTAAGACATGTCAATTAAATGTAGGGCACATTGCTGGACAGTGCCCCAGACCAGGGAAGAAAAAGAGGCATTGCTGGAACACTTAGGGTAATAGGAGCTGGGTCTGTGGATAGGATGGTCATGTTGTATCAACGGTGCTTTGCCGACTGGAGAGAGAGGTGGTGGGGAGAGAGGGTGGAGCAAATTTAAAAATGTAAGTAATTTAAGAGGCAAAATAATTCATTACGTTCTACTCAAAATCCTTTCAGTTTATCCAGTTCAAATTACTGTCTCCTTGAGTTTATAGCTCAGTTGCAAACATGTTCTTAGGCTAAAATTCAATCTAAGACCTCAGTCTGAGAGGCTGTTTACTTCTCATCAAATTATTTTGAGTTATTAGTACTAATGTAAATCAAATAAAGCTACACCATAGGTAAAGGTAAGTTTCTCTGCCAAGATGTCCCAGTTTTATAGAATGCACTGGTAACAATTAGGAGATTCTGTACTTAACGAAAACTGCCAAGGGCAACAAGGAGACGGAAAGAGCCAGCTTGGCTGGAGGATGACACTGGCCGGGTCAAGGTGATTCTGATGTAAGTTATGCACAGGCAAAGACTGCATTCCCAGGGCCTACCAATCATCTTGTGAATGAAGGCTATTCAATCTCATCTTGGTCTGGCAAGGGCAAGGGCATGCAGAGAGCTGGCTGCAAGCCCACCACTGCACTCACAGAACAGCTTCAAAGCAAGAGATTCATATAAGCAGATGAGTGAAGGCCTCATTACATGTGTGAGTAACAGGGTCACTTGGTTTCTGTGTTATAGGTCAAAATTAGACAATGCATAGGGAAAAGAACTTGACGGTTTTTAGAAGTGACAATCCTCATGGGCCAACGTGATTAAAAAAATTACAAATGTGTTCAATTTTCAGTCTTACTATAGAAACGACTATCACTTATTTAAATAGTTTCTAACAGACTAGACAACCAAATTAATTAAGAAATATTGGTGTAAAATTAAGATACAATACAGAGTTGAGTGTTTTTTCATTCCATAGGTAACATGAAATGCTGCTTGAAAAAAACTGTATCTTATTTGGCAAAGGTGGCTAGAGAAAAAAAACAAATATCAACTGCCGCGGGTAAGAGAAGGACTGCCCACATTCTGAAGCAAATATACAGTTAGACATCACGTGGTATCAGGGATACATTTTGAGAAATGAATCATTAGGCAATTTTGTCCTTGTGTGAAGATCACAAAGTGCACTTTAACAAAGCTAGATGATATAGCCCACACACCTAGGCTAGATGGAGCAGCCCATTGCTCCTAGGCTACAAACCTGTACAGCGTGTTACTGTACTGAATACTGTCAGCAACTGTACCACAATGCTAAGTATCTGTGTAACTAAACATAGAAAAGGTACAGTAAAAACACAGTATTATAACCTTATAAGACCACTGTCTTATTTGCAGTTCCATCATTGATCAAAATGTCCTTAAGAGATGCAAAACTGCAGCAGCAAATCACATGTGCATTTAATTTGCTCATGCACACTAGAGGGGGTCAAGAGACCCAGGCCCAAGGACATGAGAGTGACAACTGGGCAGTGAAGCACAACAGGAAATGTCAGAATGAAATGCAAATGGCCACTTTCTTCTTAACAATTTTGACAAGTATGGATGTGTTTGGATCAAGATTTAGATTTAAACACAGAAAGCATTTATTATTAAACATCTACACTGCCCAGTACTCTTCCAGGTACTTTGAAACTCTTACAGAAGCCTTATGATAATCTCTCATATTAACATAGAACATTGTAGATACAGATGCTTCTTACTCAGGGAGAAAACCTTGCAGAAAAGTAAGCACACAGAATTCCTATCTATGTCCCTCCCCTTCACCTCCAGGAACGTAGCTGTTATCACAAAGGCAGGCTGGTTTCAAGAGACAGATGAACAAGGCACGGACAAGGGTGGTACTTGTCAACCCATCTAAAGTTGCGTCATCAAGCAGCTATCACGTGGTCTGGCACAGAGGTGGCAGAGGGTGGTGACTAAGAACATGGAGCCTGCCTGCCTGGGCTCATACCCTCTCCACCAGCTGCTGAACTGGCACAGTCACTTATCTCTATGACTGAGTTTTTTCATTTGTAACACCAGGGACAGATACAGTATGTGAGTATTAAGTAAGTCATTATGTAAAGTCCTTATAACACCGTCTGGCATAGAAGGTGGCAGAAAATAAAACAGGGATTCAATGAGTAAATAATGTAATATACCCTGAAGTAACAAAGAAAATGTTACCTTTAGATTTTTAAAATAGACAAATGTGTGCCTTGCAATCCAGACCATCTTCTCTAAAAGGTTTCATTCAGGAAGATTAAATTGAGTTTGACTAGACTGAAGAGCACACAAAATACACATTTCTTAAAAACATGTAGGAAAAAAGACTAAGCTTTTCTTGATTTTAGCAGCTGAGCATATAAGTGTTCTAATGGAAAGGCTACTGCCTGTTCACCATCCTGCTTCCTCTGCTGCCCCACTCTACCCCACACACAGGAGTTCAAATGTTGAACAATTAAACTGCAGTCTAACTCAAAATCTATACAATTTTTCTGGGCTACCGAAACTTTTTTTTTCCAGCTTCCAGTGTGCTATGATGCAAAAATGATGTTGCCTTGCAACTGAAGTAAAATTGGCCACTTACCTCAGAATAAGCGAGAGTGATATGTTCATATATTCCCTGGTGGTGATGAATGGCATCTTCTAGATCCTGCAGCTCTGAGGGAAGGTCTACCTCACCGCAAGCTTTGCACCACGAATCCACGTTGCTCATATACTTGGAAGGTTAAAAAAAGATGATTTTTATCAACGACAATTTATACTGAGAAGTGGACATTTTTAATATGGTTTTGAAAATTAGGGGAGTTGAGGGAGCTCCTAAGAATGTAACATGGCTGACTCTCCGTCTCAAACAGCATCCTCAACTCACATGAGACTCCTGGACCTCACTCCCAGGGTGGGTTCCAGCAGGACTGGGGCAAGTCCCAGCAATCTGCCTCAACAGACTGCTGCCCAGGTCTGGGCGTACCCTTGGAGCAGTGCAGCCCTGTTTTGGGCATTCTGGTACATTTTCCCAATCCACCTTTGAATCCACGTTTCTAACTGCCCTGCACTCCTAGCAAGGGAGGACGCAAAGATGACTCCCCCATGTGCCCCTCAACTAGGGCTCAACAGTAGATACTCCTTTTCCGGGCAGCTGTTTATCAGCCTTACTCCATTCCTTTTACATTAAGATGTAATGGAAAAAGTTCCAGATATCTAAAAATCATTTATCTGAAATTAGGAAGAGCAGCCAGTCCATTCTGCTAATGTTTCGAAAGAAAATTGAAACCAGAATTAAAAGGAGACAAAGAAAAAAGAGCCTAAACTTCTCTGTGAATCTTGGGAAAGGCTTAAGGAGGCAGAGGCATCATTCCTGACCTCTCCAATTTGCATGGAAATATGGAAAGCCTGAGCCATGCTAACAGTCCTGCGGCTGCCATCCCAATCCTGGCTCAATCTCCTCCACTGCCACCCATTCCATCTCAAGGACTTATCAACAGTCCTGGCTGCCATTGTAGGGGGAAGATCCCATAAGTGCCGAGGCAGGAGTCAGAAGCCTCAGCCTATATCCATATAAATAATGAAGAAGAAAGTAACTAGAAATATAAAGGTAGTAGTTATTAGTTATTCGTATGTGATTACAGATTCATAGGTGATCTTAGTTATTCATAGGCGATCCTCATTCTTTTACTAATGCCTCTCAGGCTGGAAGTGTGAACCTGGGGTGACACTGTGAAAGAAATGACCCTAAAGCAAGCCACTTTAAGCCCTCTGTCATGCTTGTGTAAGGGCTGCTGGAGGGCCCCTGGGCTGTGTGCCAGTGCCAGCACTGGGAACGTGCCCACTGTCTAGCCAGCTAGGGAAGGAAATCTCCAAATGGCTGAGACATCTCCTTCCTTGGGGGAGTTAGGAGAAAACTCCGCTTCTCCAAGCTCTTGCGGTAGGCCTGATGGCTGTCAGGTAGGCCCTGACATCCGGGGGCTTAATTGTCCCTAAGTGATGCTGTGCTTCCGTGCTCACGTTCCATGTCCACTCTCATGTTCCACTTCTGTACCCGGTTCCTTTTTTCTTAGAAGAGATAATCAGTATAAGTAATAAAAATCTTATTGTCTTTGTTCTTTCCTGACAAGTATGGAAAGGTGCTGATGCATTACGCTCTTTACCTCATCTCGGTTACCTGAAAGTCTTGGGCTCCTACCTATATGACACATGATATACTTGATCCTATCATTGACCACCAAGGCCACGCCCTACCTACCCTGCCCCCAGATTTGTACTCAGTAAAAGTCAGAGAGTCCAGGCATTCGGGGCCACTGCCGGACGCTGCGCTTTGGTTGGTAGCGGACTCCCGGGCCCAAACTCTCTTTTCTCTATCTCTGTGTCTTTTATTTCTAGTTTCTCGTCTCCACACCAGCAGGGAGGGGCTCACAGGACCCAGTAGGGCTGGATCCTAAATGCCATCCCAATGTTGGCTCAATCTCCTCCACTGCCACCCCCCTCCATCTCCAGGACTCACCAACAGTCCTGGGACTGCCATCCCAGTTCTGGCCCAACCTCCTCCACTGCCACCCTCCATCTCCAGGACTCATCAACAGCTGAGAAATCACTGCCCAATTTCCTAGGGCGATCTTATCAAAATCCATCACAGTTAAGAGTGAAAGACAAGTGCAGAAGGTCCAGTTAAGAAAGTTAATTCAATTAAGCCAAGCAGATATGAACACATTTCCCTCGGTTTTAACCTCTTTGCTCCTGTTCCTCACACATCTTTTTACTTAGCAGGGAATGCAGAGGATGACTATTTTAATGACTGCCCAGAAAGGAAATATGCTATATTCTCTTAAAATATAGTAAGAACAACCTCCTAGTTTATTTTTAGGACATTAAAATAGACAAATCACCCAAATAATAACTGCTTATGAAAATCCTTTTATTATTGAGCACAGAAAAATATCTATGCAGACCTTAGGGCTTGAAGCCAATTCATATGAAATTACGTATCACTTGAGAGCAGGTGGTTTCTACGTATTTCTTGGGTGGCATGTTCTATAAATGTCAATTTGGTCAGGTCAGATGATTGTCAGCATTTTTTAGCTCTATTTCACTCTATATCTTCCATTATTGCATTTAATAACAATTATTAAATTATTGTAAGTGTTTTTCAAACACAAATTGATTGAGGTTAACCATCATTATTAATAAATCATCAAGTCTAAAAGTCAGCAATTAAGTGCTCCTGGACAATGGCCACTGCAGAACACCCAAAACCAAGAGGAGGTACAACATATTCTTTAGATCATAACGCTTCTGATAGAACACAGTGGAAACACACTTCAGTTATACTTCACAATTTAATGAATAGAAGCATCAGACTAACATCACTGTATCAAAATCATTATTAAAGTATATTCAACTCCAATTTTTGAAGCAATCAATAAAGAAAAAAACATTCAAGAAGTTTTACATATTTTTGTAATCAGAAGTAACTAACTTATAATTGCTTAAAGTATCCTGAGAGGGCACTGATTATACTTATCTGAAAAAGTATGGCCAGAGAAGGATGGTGTGCTACATGAAAACCTTGTGGACAAAGGATTCTGCCCTTTTTCTGGGTTAACAACAGCCCAGTGATTGAAATAATCCTAGCCATGGTTTCACAGAGGATTTTGCACAGCATCATTTTTCTGTCCTTTATTTCTAAAACCCGACCCTAGACTCCACAGAGGGAGCACTGGGCCTGATTGCTTTCTGAAAGGCTGAACACCCAGAGGATCTGAAACCAACAGCACCAGCACAGCAATCCCCATTCAGAGATGCATGGAACAGAGTGTCAACAGGTATTCTACAAAGAAAAAGCATCCTAAAGTCAAGTTTGGTGTCAAAATTCAACAGGTACCTCTCCAGAACAGAAGCTCTTAGAAAAGCTTCTGATTTGATAATGAATGGGGGACCTGGTATGTCCTTTTCCAAATTCATCTGACCATTCTACTACTGTACTTCCCTCACTCCTATACACATATACACACATACCTGTTACCATCCTGAGAAACACAGGTTGGGACTGCAACGGTGGGGGAACATGTCTAGCATAGAGCCTAGCACTTAGGAGAGGAGAATGACAGAAGGTGGCTACTGCAGTCCAACGAGATCAGAGCAGCTGGCTTAGTATCTGATGATTTAGGTGCTCAGTAGATCTAAATATGTGAACACAAAGCATCTGGTGGACTGGGGGTAAAGGCAGGATAGCGCAAGAGAATGAAACGCTGCTCTATAAATTCAGATCAGGAGCCTGCTTCAGAACTGGGGATCCTGAAGCTCAGTAGACTGGTGGTATTTAAAAAGTGTTGCTGAATAAACAATAAAAGAAGCCTGGATCACCCAGTTTGCAAAACAGAGGGAAGCAGAGGAGGGAGCAGTGATTGATATGCATAGCTTTAAGAGGATAACTTCGATAATTAATTAGCAGATTGCTTTTCCTAAGCATCTACTCTATTCTCTCCGTCTGCTGAGAGGGGGTCTCCAATCTGGGAGCTGCTCATTTCTCCTGCCTGTTCTGGTTCCCACTAACCAGAGCTGGGATCCCCAAAGCTAGTGAACTGCACTCCTGTCCATCTCTCACCCCCACCACCTCTTGACGAAGCCTCAGCTGAATACAGGCACTAAGCCAGACTTAGGAGACAAAGGGACAGAATTTCCTAGATGGAGAAATTGCGTCTATGTCATGTTTATAATAAATGTTAATTCTAAAAATATTTATGGGAAATGAACTTTTATAAGAATATTAATGCAGGTGTGAGACAGTCTGTTATTATGTCAGGAACTGCAAGACCTAGCCAGAGACCTGAGTGAAAGTTCTAGCTTTGGAAACATGGCCAAATCTCTCCCCATACAGATTATCAGGACAATAATATCACGGTCCCATCTACTCCACTGGGCTGATTAAGGGATGAAATGAGATTTCATGTTAAAGAGCTCTCTCAATATTAAAGAACTATACAAACACTGGTTGTTACTTTACTTTTCGCTATTATCAAAGTATAGGAGCTCTAAAGTCATAGATAAATTTAGGTGATCAGACGTATGGTTCACTCTGTAGGTAAGCCTCTACACAAACACTACCCAAATGGATAGAAACGTATATCTGTGTTGTCAATTACAGTAGCCACTGGCCACATGTTGCTCCTGAATAAAATGTGAAATGTGGAGACACTGAGTAAGCAACTACATTTTAATTTTATTTTTTTTAAATGATGTTATCATCTTGTTAATTTATTTAACTCTGAGTAGCTTCAATAGCCACACATGGTGACAAGCCATCACAATGGGCAGTGCAGCTTGAAGTCATAGTAAAAGGAGATTTTAAACTACAGCAAAATGAAGTCACTTTAATTCTTTGTTTTATAAAAATGTATTTCTAATGGTTCTTGCTGTGAAAGCCTCTTAATATGAAGGGTCTGTTCTGTGGATATACCACATGACCAAGACAAGTGGAGGCTCGAGCCCCTAAGCAACATCTACCAGTAACGACATTAACGCTGTGGTTGTGTGTCCACGTATTTGCAAACTGATATTGTGATCCCACACCTTCACTGGAGATGAGGACACAAGACAGAATGGCTGAGACGTCTATGGAAGTTATAGCATCCATGAAACGTCATCCTCAATCTAGTTTTAACTTCAGAGTTATACTTATAAAGCCATAGCAAATGCCAGCACAAGAACACCCATGGAGAGACAGGGCAGGGCTGGATGGTGCAGCTAAGAGCTGTAATCCTTACAGACAAGGTGGCTGCCTTTAGTAAGCTCATTAACCATGGCGTCACATATTTGAGACTTACATGTCCCCCAATCAGATTTAAATTCCACATGAACACTCTGGATGTGGTTCAAAGAGGTGACTATGATGGAAATCTAACTTAGGATGTCCACGTTTCTGGTCCCTTCCAGACTAAGTTTACAAAGACAGCTTAAGCATAACTAGAAGGCAAATCTTTTAAAACGAGGAACAATGTTGACCTATTCTTAGGATTGCTCTCCTGGGAAAAGAAAACTACTTTAGTAGATGAGCATCAGAATTTCAAGGATCTTGCTTTTCTTCAGTGAGGGGAATGAGACAATACATTTTTACTTGCAAGTAAGGACCGTCTTTCTGAAGATGTCCTAATCTCCCATCTGTGCATTTCAGTTGCAGGCCCAGTCGCTTCGCTAAGGTCTGGAACACATGCTGGGCACTTCTCATTAGGCTACTGTCCCTTCACTGGTATTTGGCTTCTTCTCTGGCCACCTTATATACACTGAGCCTTCAGGCACCGTTACGATTTATGCAGAGTCCCATGAAATTCTGTTCAATAATGTGTTTACCTAGTTTCGTTTCTTTCAAATCCATAAATTACAGTCATTCATTTTATTCAGATGAAAATATCCAGGCTCTTTCAATTTTGCTGTATGTTTGAAATTTTTTATAATAAAATACTAGAAGGAAAATGCCCCATGGCATCCATGTTTCTAGATTATTTTCAGGCAGGTCACAGTAGTAATTAATCTCTGGGTTTATTTACAATTCAGAACCCATCATGTTTATGAAAGATGCTCTCTCTGTGTGTTATGCTTCAGTCTATCTGCCATTCACTCACTCAGCTTGTCCTGCTTCAAATTCATTCATATCATCTTACTGTCAAATGATCAAGTGTTTTGCTACTTTGTACAACGATAAGGATCAGAGATGGCTACAGGGTCATGAAGATGGTTCTATTTATGCTGAAGGAGTTCCTGTTACTTTAAAAAGTTGTTTTTGTGTGCGGGGTTTTATCTATCTTTTATAAAATTAGTCAAATGTATAAAGTTAGAAAGTAGAAAAATCCTTGCCATTGAAACTCTCAGCTTTTATATGACGCTATGAAGATTTGTTTCTCTTTATATATCACTCAGCTTCCTCTCTTGCTTTATACTTTAAAGGCTTCCAGAGTTGAGATCACTGCTAATTAGTGGCTTGTGCAACATTCTGACTGTCTTGCCAAAATCCTAGGCAAGTTGGGGCCTCTATCTTCCTTTATTGACTTCTTCACTCTTCAACAGAGGCTGTTTCTAGATTAAAGAGATACTATTTCCTTTTAAAGAAGCATCAGTGCAAATTCCTGAATCCAGTCTTTCCCCTCAAAATTAGCCCTGAGAAAGATACACTGGTATTTTTCCTTTTTAAATTAAGCAACCATTTTCCTCTTCCCCATGTATGTGTCTTCCTGGTGATTAAAAGTTCCTGTGCCCTTTCCACATCTTGAAAAGGTGTTCACTGTGTTGCTCACCTTCCAATAATAAAGTCTGAGTCACGAGCAAATCCCTTTCCTTTTGCTACTTTCAGAGTGTGTTTGTTTAAGCAAGTTTGCTTAAGTGGAGGTGTGGGGACTGTCGGGGCATACATCACCCATCACTTCTTAAACTAGAAAGTTTGAAACCACGTATCTGTCAGCAAATGAAGCCAAAGTTAGGTCAGATGCCATGCAGCTAAGTTTGTAATGAAATTCACTGTCAACTGTGTACCCAAAAAAGTTATTTGCCCCCTCACCATTGCTGGCAGCGGCTCCCTCAGGAGGCTAAAAACCAGATCCACCCTTTCCCCGACCCCTTGCACCAGGGCAAGGATTGTACCCCTAGACCGGCCAATGGGAACTGAGGGGAAGTGTGCTGGGGGCGGGGCCTCTGGAAATAATGTTCCCCTTATCAAGCGGCAGGCTAAGACAGCTATAGCCATCCCTGCGGAGGGTGGGCACTGTGGTCCAGGAGGAGATGGTGTGTGGAGCTGAGGTGTGCTTCCGTGACTGTAAGGGAAGGCCCAGCAAGCCTGAGGGCGGCAGACACCAGCCCTCCATAGCCGTTCAGCTAGAGGTGCCTATGCCTTCGAACTCTGCGGTTTGTGAGAAAAATAAACCCTTGATGTCTGCACCACTGATCGTGTTCTGTTCCTTGCTGCCAAAGCCTCCCCACTGGAGTAATAAAGCACTATCAACAAGGGATAAGAGTAAAGATGGAGCCGGGAGAGAAGGGGAAGAGAACAGCTGCCACTTCTTAGCGCTTACTGTGCCAGGCACTGTGTAGGGCACCTAGAGTCACATTTACGTAAACTACTCACTCAAGCAGGTACTTTTATTTCTACTTTACAAATGAGAAAACAAAACAGAGAGGCTAAGTAACTTGCCTATGGTTGTGCGGCAAGGACTAAGAGAGCTGGAATTTAAACTCAGGGCCGAGTGACTTCAGAGCTCACACACAGAGTTCACAGTATGTGCTACACAAGAGTGCTTGGCACACACATGGATATTCATGGAGGAAGAACTATTCTGGTTACCACCTCGTGGGCTGGGGGTTCGAGGCACTGACCTTTTCGGCCTTCTGGTGGAAAATGGAGGACATGTCCAGCAAGGTGCTCCGCTCATCCAGGGCTGCCGCAAATGCCTTCCACTCCTGCTCCAGCTGACTCGCGATCTGCCGGATCTGCTGCGAGGCATAGTGGCCAGACTCCACCAGGCGATTGGCCACCGACATGATGCGGTTTATATTTACATACACGTTCTGCAAAGTGGGCAGGAAAAGAGGGCTGCTCAGGGGAGAGCAAGTAAGAAGCTCCCTTCTAAGAAGCCCAGGTGCCACCTGCTGAAACACAGGCAGTGTGATCTCCCAGTGACCACACCTTCCACAGGAGCATCACCTCATCTAGATAATGTGATACATATCTGCTCTCTAGATTTCCATAAACTTGAAGTACTGGTTTCCATTTCTATTTTTAACACTGTAAAATTACAAATCAACCAGCTGAAAGGCATAATTGTTCAGCACAAAGCAATCAAATACACAAGTCGGTGCACACAAATATACTATTACTCACTTCTTGGCTTCAAATACTGAACAGGGTCCAGACGGCAAACCTGCTGCCAGGCAGTCAGGCAGAATTGAGGGACCCAGCACTCTGTTTTTCAAACAGAACCCAGAAACCCAAAAACATGCACCTAGCAACCAAAGGCTATTTGTGTGAACGCAAGCTCTCCTTTCTACATACGCCCAAGCCATTTTTTGGTGCCAACAGAAAACATCCTGTAAATAGATCCACCTTCTCCCAGGAATATGAATTGCAGTAAAAACACAACAATGCTATGTTCAAATTTTAAATAAAGCCTTTTTACTCTATCAAAATTCCTATCTTCAAGTCTATCAGTTTATTGCAAAAATAGGGATTTTTTAAAAACCCACCATTTTTGCAAAACAAGCTCTCACTGTGGAGTTTTCCTTTCCACTTCCAATGTCCTTTAAGGCTCAGTATCACATTGTGTGTGTGGTGGATGGTGGGGGATTCAGACCTTCAGCAAATCCAAAGTTGTTGTTCTTCATGTATTTATTATTTTTGTGATACTATTAACCACATCACTCCTCCCCATGGGTCCCCCAAAATCATAGATGCATCTTTGGCTCCTCTCAATGTTGCCCCTAATGTGATTTCCTGATCTGTCCAAACTCCTCTATGCTTTTCCCCCTTCTCTTGCTTTCCATATAAGCCCTTTGAACCAATCTCCCGCTGCTTCAAACAGGGACCCCACAGCAGCCTCCTTCCTGCCCCGTGGCTGCCTGCAGTCCACCCAAGAAAGTGGCTGAAATAACTCACTTGTTCATTCTTTCTTTGTACCTTCTTTCTTCACCATTTCCCTCTATTTCTGACCCAAATCAGAACTTAGTGGAGTTGCCTCTTCTAGGATTAGAGCCACAGGACTCCAGCCTCAGGGTTACTTCTCCGGGCTGCATCTGAAGGCTAGAATCAGCCAACAGACATTGCATGTCTGAAGTCACAGAAAGAGGCTACAACAGTCAAGCCATGCTCAGTGCGGTGACCTCTCTGGCTAGTGTGGCAATAATGCTCTAACTGCATCTGGTAAATTAAAAGCAATGCCTCCCATTCCCAGGTGCGTTCTTTCTCTCTTTTCCTCCCACCTAATAAAGTGACAAGTAACTAGATTTGCTAACTTCACTTTCTCTATATCCTTGAAGAGGAAAAGCCAATCCAACAGGTCTGTTAGGAAGAGGACATGAAGATGCCCTCTGTTAGGATCTGGAGAAGAGATGTCCATTCGGATGGCACTACTGTGACCACCACTGACCATACGCACTCATTCTTAGACCGTTACAGCTTCCTGTATTACTTTTATATAAAAACAGACTTTACTGGTCTATGTATGATGTTTTTCCATCTCTCCATCACTTCTAGCACAGTAAAGGAATATGGTGACACACAGCCTAAATCTACAGCCTGGACATAAACATGGCAATGTGCAATCCCCTAAATTAAAAGTACCTATACCTACAGGCTTATCATTATAGTTTTTATAAATATCTGTTATAGTAGAATGTGCATAATTGTTAGTATCCCTTAATATGCTTTCTTTAAAAGCTGCTAACTTGGCATATTGGTATTTAGTATCCTTATTTTGTCAGAAATTGCGAGCAGAAGGGACTGAAGGTGACATACCCTTGCCCTGCATTATTAAATGTCACAGATACTAGGGATTCATGGAGGTATTCAACACAAGCGGCAGGACCGGTCCAGAAAGCTCCCCAGCTGATGTCACCATCATGGCACCGAGCTACCACATGCATTGTATTAAGAAGTTTAACTTAGAAAAGTAACAGAAGTATATTGTAGAAAATCAGAAAATATACTCAAATAAAAAAAAATAGCTGTAACTTATACTTTCATGTTTCTGACCTACTTTAACTGCATCTTTAATTATACTGATAACATCACTGGTAAGAATTACCATTTATCCAGTACTCACTACGTGTTAAGCTATATGCTTTGTGTTTGTTTTTTGTTTTTGTTTTTTTTCTTAAGATGGAGTCCCACTCTGCTGCCCAGGCCAGAGTGCAGTGGCGAGCTCTCGGCTCACTGCAACCTCTGCCTCCCGGGTTCAAGCAATTCTCCTGTCTCAGCCTCCCGAGTAGCTGGACTATAAGCGCATGCCACCACACTAGGCTAATTCTTACTTTTAGTAGAGACAGGGTTTCACCATGTTGCCCAGGCTGGTCTCGAACTCCTGACCTCAGGTGATCCACCCACCTTGGCCTCCCAAAGTGCTGGAATTACAGGTGCGAGCCCAGGTGCCCGGCCTGCTCTGTGTTTTACATATACATGTAATATCATGAAACGCAGGTATTACCCCCACATTACAGATTAGGAAACTGACGCTCGGAGGAGTTAAACAGCCTACTCAAGGTCACATGGTAAATAAGAAAGTCAGAATTAAAAGCCTCTACATCCACAATCCACTTTCCTGTCTTCCACACTATGGCTCCTATTCCCTTGATTCCTAAATCTGCCACTAATAATGCTGAAGAAAGGGGGATGAGAGAATATATTTTTCAGTTCATTTCTAGCACATATTTCAGCATTTCTAGTTTTTAAGGTATGTGGCATAGTGGACTGAATGGTCTCTTGCCAACAGTTGAAGTTTCAGAAAATTCTAAAAAACTGACAGTAATTTTTTACAAAGAAATTTTTATCTATGCCCAGGTTTGATAATTCAAACTAGAAATTCTCTTAAATTCTACAACAGATGTAAAACTTTCTGATGGCATTTATTACCAAAAATTATACTGCAAAATCTTATCTTTGAAACTACCTAAATTGTGGCACCTAGTTGACCATATTTTAATTAAATGGCATCTTACTGAATTCATTTGAACAAAAACCCTGTATTCATATTGTTTTATTTGTATTTCTATTTTTGAGACAAAGTCTTGCTCTGTTACCCAAGCTGGAGGGCAGTGGCGTGATCACAACTCACTGTTGTCTGCAACTCCTGGCTCAAGCAATCCTCCAGCCTCAGCCTCCTGAACAGCTGGGACTACAGGCGTGCACCACCACACCTGGCTAATTTTTTATTTTATTGTATTATTTTTGTAGAGATGGGGTCTTGCTGTGTTGCCCAGGCTGGTACATATTGCTTTAATGTTCTACAACAAATGTTACAAGGTTTAAGAGTGGATAATCCTCACAAGCCTGGCTTAAAATCCAAACCAAAACACCTTGTCCCTGAAGATGAGATTTTTAGACGCTTCACAGACTACACAAGCAGGCAAATATCCTACAGAACATATAGTTTTAGTTACATTAACTGTAAAAACGTAACAAAAGTGCCACTCAAAATTCAACGTTTTGGTTTGGTTTTGGTTTCTATGATGTACTCCTACAGTCGCCCCATCTGGGCTTTAAGATCCTAAAGGAGTCACGACAGCCAAGGGCAGCAGACACAACAACCTTAAGGAGGGCCAGGGCATCCAAGGCAAGACTGACCCCAGTCCTCCAGCTCTGCTCAGAAGGAAATCTCACGTCTCAGGAGAACTAGCGAGTGCCCTGAGGTCAGCAGCAGGCTGGCTCCTTTCACTGTCAAGCACAGCAGCCAGCAAACTGACAGTGCTTGGTCCACGGGACTCACTGTGCCTCCCAGCAGCTTTGCTGGGGCCCCTATGGGCTCCTATGAAGCATAGCACAGGAGCCAGCATCAGAAGTGTCTGTGGCGAACTAGCCAAGTAATTGGTTCAAGTTTCACTGGTTTGCCTGTTTGCTTGTTTTCATTCTTATTTAAACCTTAAAATGTGGGATACTGAAACAGTGGAACCCTGGGGAACACCCTCCATGTGAAGGTCAGCTGCTACAATCAACAGCTAGTCTAGGGACCCCCTGAGAGCACCGGCACAGGATCTGTCAAATGCCTCCCATTTGCTAAAACACAGTCGCATGCCAGGGTCCAGTTGTTCGGAGTGTCTTACCATACAGTTCATAGCAAAGTGATTGTGCTGCGTCTGAAGCTCCATGGCATGAGGGTGGCTGGTCCCAATCTCTGTGTAGCTGTTTAGAAACAGGCCTTTGTTGTGTGTGATCCAGTCAAACATCTACCGGAAGGAAAAAGACAACCTGGAATCACTCCAGAAAGAGAAACTGCTGATACAGGATCACAGAAGGGGCAGTACCAAGAAAGGTAACTTCCTTTCTTGGACAACTTCAAGTGCTGTCTAACTCTCTTAGAAGAGTCTTCCCTTCGAAGAACAAGTCAGCAGTTCTGAACTTGCAGGACCTACCAGAAAATCTTATCTGATGTGTTCCTCTCACAGAGAAGGAATTAAGAAGCAGATAAGTAAAAAGAGTTATTCTAATCCCCCAGGCTAATTAAAAAGTCTGATCCTCTGACTCTCACAGCCTAGTCTCTCCCTGCCATGCTGAACTACTTAATTTGCCACAATGAGCTTCAATTAAAGGCCCGTTAGGCTGAAATTAGGAACTTATGGGTCTCTGGATGTGTTCTGTTGTGCCCACAGGTTACTAACAGAAACATTACCGACTAAAAACATTACACTGTTTAAGCAAGAAGTACATAGACCCCTGTGCAGATTGCAAGTAAAATAAAATTTACTGTAAAAATAAAAGAGACGGGAAAAACTAACAAAGACATCTCCCTTAAGGTTCAATATAGATGTTACTTGGACAAGAATGTCAATGAAGACATTCGCAATGAAAACATTTAAGAAAATAGAGATGACTATCAATTAGCATTGCTACCATGACTTGAACCAGAATCTCAGTGACAGTAACCTGTTTTTCTAGTAATTGAAAGGATGGTGTTCCAGTCTTTTTGACATGGCACTATTTAAAACAAAAGAACACTGATACATATGTTAAAAGCTTTGGCAATAAAAACACTGTATTATCACATTTTGAAAAGTCCTTTTACATTCAAGAATTCTAATGCAGATATTTACTTTACAAAATAGTCTCCTGTCCATGTAATATAAATTCAATGAACTCAAATAAAACTCAATGATTAATTCACCCAATTTCCTGGCTTACAACACATACCTATGAATAAGTGCCCGTTTTTCACACTGCTAAGATTCAATTAGCCAGCAACTGATAAGGATTCACTTTGACCAGGTGGTCTGCCTGGTGCGTAAGAATAAAACATGAGACTAGAGGTGATTTTTGCCTATATTACCCAGACACTAACTTTTAACATTACTCACTTTCATTTTATAAACATACTCAACAGATTGGAATGGTGTTCTGTCACTGGTTATGAATGAGTAGAAGACTAGGTGTTAGCAAAATACATAATTATTGCTTTCAATAACATAACCCTGTGTAATTTCCACTCTTTTTTTTTTTTTTTTTGAGACTGACTTGCTCTGTCACCTAGGCTGGAGTGCAGTGGCATGATCTCGGCTCACTGCAACCTCTACCTCCTGGGTTCAAGTGATTCTCCTGCCTCAGCCTCCAGAGTAGCTGGGATTACAGGTGTACAACACCATACCTGGCTAATTTTTGTATTTTCAGTAGAGATGGGATTTTACCATGTTGGTCAGGCTGGTCTTCAACTCCTGACCTCAGGTGATCTGCCCACCTCGGCCCCCCAAAATGGTGGGATTACAGGCATAAGCCACCATGCCTGGCTGAAAATGTCACTCTTTTAAGTGAAAATATAATTCCTATCTTACAGGCATCCTAGACCAAACCATAAGTAACATGAACTCAAAATTTCTAAAGCAGCACAGTATTGTACAAGGAGTAAAACTGGAAAACAGATTTCAGTGCCATTTCTGAAATGACCCTCACTGATTTAGAGCACACACGGTGAGTGTAGGCTTATCATTCTCCATCTTTTCTCTTTCCTTCCACCCGACCCCACCAGTGCTGGCTTCCCCCAAGTCCACTGAGGCATTAGTCTCTCCCGTCTTTACCTTCTCAGCATCCTGTTCAAACAGCCTCAGCTGGAAGCACTGGTCCAGCTTCAGCTTCCTCACGTGCCACATCTGGTGCAGGTGCTGCCGTGTTGAGTGCAGCCGGTCCAGCATGGTGGACACTTTGGGCAAGAGGTTCTGAAGGTCTGCGTTGCCTGAGCCTGAGTTCTTTTTGGGAAAGCTTTCACTGCTCTGTATCCTCTGCAGCAGCTTCTGTCCCTCCAAATCCAGGTCCTCGATGGGGGCCTTAATCACCTTCTTTTTCAGCTGAGAATGTTCCTCGATCATATTCCGAGCCCCCTCTAAATCCTGAGGCAGCTCCTTCTTAGCTAGGATGTCCTGAAGTTCCTCTAGCCGGGACAGCATGTGGGTTGCATTGCTAATGTAGTCTTCAAAAGCAACTCTGATTTCAATCCATTCTTCGTGGTTGTATTCCAGGCAGCCATCAAACTCAGGAGTTAGCTGAGAAGGATCAACTACTTTGGTAAGGCCTTCTAAAGAGACCATATTTGTCTTAAGGGAAAAAAAATGAGAAGATGAACCAATTTTATATAGTTTTAATGTGATGCAACTTGCAATGCACAGTCACAGGTTTTCAAAGTTAATCTATTGATAGAAAACATAACATACCTGGTTCTGGCCCCATAAAAATAAATGTAGATGAAAGAAGCATTATTAGTACAATGAAAGACAAATCCATTATGGCAACACATATATGTCAGTTGGAATACCTAAAATTGTAGAATAATGTACTTCATGAGAGCTAAAGAAACGTGATTTCTTTCCAAGAAGGTGGAGATTAATCCATTATAACAGACACATTAAACCAGGAAACAGGTTAAATTGCAAGTTCAGAGCAGACAATTTGGAAATTTCACTTTCATCAATGCATTCTTAAACCCATTCTTTCTCATCCACACCATTCTGGTATTTCATTTCCAACAGAAACTCTGTGGAGGTTTTCTACTACCTGCTATTATGCAAACATCTTGCTCATGGGCATCAAAACCCTTTTAAGCCCAACGTCACTCTAAATTCAGTTACATGTGGGCTGCCTATTTAATGATGAATGCTGCTCCAACCAGACCACCCTATCATTCATCTTGCCTAAGCCTAACCCCATTGCCCATCAAGTAACAGTTGATAGGATATGAATGACTTTATAAAAATTTAGAAAATATTCAAGAGTTGGCAAGAAAGCTGGGAGAGGCTCATTTGACAGAGCTAAGAACACTGACAATGTTTTATTCATTGTAATAATCTGCTGTGATTCTGAACAGTTCTAGAGTTGTATATAATCTGTACTACATTGCAATTTAACAGTGACAAAGTTTTAGTCAATTACAGTCTAAGCAAGAAATCATATATATGTTTGTGTGTTGTGTGTGTGTGTGTGTGTGTGTGTGTATATATATGTATTTTTTGTTTTGGTGGGGGGAGACAGAGTCTTGCTCTGTCACCCAGGCTGTAGTGTAGTGGTGCAATCTCGGCTCATTGCAACCCCCACCTCCTGGGTTCAAGGGATTCTCCTGCTTCAGCCTCCCAAGTAGCTGGGACTATAGATGCCTGCCATCACGCCTGGCTAATATTTTTGTATTTTCAGTAGATATGGGGTTTCACCATGTTGCTCAGGCTGGTCTCAAACTCCTGACCTCAAATGATCCACCTCAGTCTCCCAAAGTGCTGGGATTACAGGCATAAGCCACCATGCCTGGACTTTTTTATTTTTTTTTAAGACAGATTCCTGCTCTGTCTTCCAGACTGGAGTAGAGTGTGGTGATCACTGCACACTGTAAGCCTGAATTCCTGAGCTCAAGCCATCCTCCCATCTTAAGCCTCCCGAGTAGCTGGAATTACATGTGTGCCACCACACCTGGCTAATTTTTAAAACAAAATACAGACACAGGATCTTGCTAAGTTTCTGAGGCTGGGCTCAAACTCCCAGCCTCAAGCAGTCCTCCTGCCTTGGCTTCTCAAAGTGCTGGGATTACAGGCATAAGCCACTGTGCCTGGCCTCGGCAAGAAATCTTAACCTTACCTTATCATGATGTGATAAGGTGATTAATATTAACATGCCACAAGGAAAACATGGGGACGATGATTAAATGCAA
>PVKV010008916.1:66906-84704 GCA_004027835.1 Alouatta palliata
AGAGAGAGACAGAGAGAGACAGAGAGAGACAGAGAGAGACAGAGAGAGACAGAGAGAGACAGAGAGAGACAGAGAGAGACAGAGAGAGAGAGACTGGTAACAATTTAACAAATGCCATAGAAAAACTGGTACCTTTAAGAGCCCAGAGGGAGAGATCCAACATAGACTGGCAAAAAACGTGTATGAACTGTATTGCCAGACGAGTATTTTTACTTAAAACACTTATAATTAAATACAACACCCTTTAAATTCTGCGTCAAGAAAATAACTGAGATCCAATAAACTGTCCTCCAAAGTTACTTCCTATTCTCTATGAAGGTAATAGCTTACTGGGTTTACCTTTCCGATGAAATGCAGTAAACCTCCTGAGCAGTTTCAAATTTAAATTAAAACTAAGTTTAGATTTTTGGAGACAAAAATGAGTACTATGGAAAGAAATTTTAAAATCCAAGTAATATACCTATGAAAACACTCTGAGAAGTATAGCATTATAACCTAAAGTATTAACACTAGGTGATGTTTAATATTATTATTGCTCTTTACCTTAAAACACATGAATACATCCACTAAAACCTAATGTTTGAGCAGACTTGCCAGACGAAGTGATCTAGTCAACCAAAAATTATCATTTCTCATTAGAAAATATTAAAATCTTATTCCAGAATGGAGCAAGAATGGAATTTCATGCTGGAAGGAAGACTCTCCTCTCATAATCATCTCATTAAATTAACTGCACCAAAGGCCTTGTAAGAACCTTGGTAGCTTAAGGAGAGGAGGTTACAGTAGGAAAGAAAATAATTAGTGGGCTGAGGGTTTTTTTTTTAAACCACTGAAAGACAGCAATCTTCCTTGCATAACTGAATTCAGGGCGCTGCACAGTTTTTAACACAATATCTCCATTTTCGGAAATGAGAATCCTAATACATGCATTCTCTCCATTATCCATGACAAGATGAAACTCAGGGACGCTGAAGTTGGCCATTTCTCCCTAACATTCCCTCATCTCCAGGGCTGAGGCAAGGAGAAGAAATCCGTAACCGTGCAAAGCCACTGTGCTGCCTGGTAAAGCTGTTTATCAAGTGAAATATAAGGCAGGAAGCAAGCTTCTCGACCAAGGCCTCACAACTCAACAGCCCATCACCCAACCCCAGGGACCTGAAACCTAAGCCTATGCGGGTAAAACAATCCACTTGGAGAATGAACACACCTCTGTTATTTTAATTTTACATATCACATGTTCATAAGATATGCAGCTCCTGTTTAATAGGTGGTTTAAAAAAAAAAAAAAAAAAAAAAAAACCTCATCAGCCTCAACAGCTTTCAGTAGACCACACCAACTGGCTTAGTGGGTCTGGCCACACAGGAGAAGTTACCTCAAATTCAAATTTAGAACTGCCAAAATTAGTCCTCTGTTTCTGCCAGAAGTTGTCTGGCTTGATGATCAGGGCCACGTGGATGCAGCAGGGGAAGGACTCCTGCAGGATCTTCAGCAGGGGCTTGATGGAGTCCCACTTGGACCCACGCATGTCCACAATCACCGTGAAGCCGCGCTTGCAGACCTCCTCGCTGCGAAGAAAGAAAACACGGCTGAAGACGTGTTGCACCTCTTGCCACTCTGTCTGCTCAGAATCCTCCTGGTTGCCACAGACCTGGCTTCCCTCCCCTGCTGGACATGTGCGGAGGCAAAGGAAGGAGCACACTGTGCTCAGCTCCGTCTCACCCCTCCCTTGTATCATCAAGGAAGAGAACCAGGCTACACATGCTTCATGTTCAACCCGCACAACCTGTTAAGATTCCGATTTTATACTAATGGTTTTGCATCTTGTCTTTTTTTCGGGAAAACAACAGCCACCATGCCCATTTCTCTTGCCTTTGGTGCATTAACTGATTACATGAACTCCTCCAGTCAGTCCTGTGGGCAAAGGTCTCCAGGGAGCACTGGGCGGGTACAAAATCCTGACAGCCTGCAGAACCCGGACTGGGGACAGTCTGAGACCTGTGGACAGCAGTTACCCCAGGACTCCCAGCACCCCAGGTGCTGAAAATGACCCCCCACCCACGTGGCTGGCAATGGTGAGAGCTTTCTAATGTTCCATTCTATTCCCTTCACCCTATCCTGGCCCTGAAGCTATCTCAGCGGTTCTCTATACCATCCACCCATCCCCAAGAGTTCTTGGCACCCTTCTGGCAGGCTCTACGGGATAAATCTAGTTTCACAACCGTACTAAGCCTTTATCTGGTAGCAATGGTGGCTAACACTCCTGGCCTCTGACACACATCAAGGCAGTGCTAGGAGTCACTATACTCTTCCTCTCCACATTACTGCAATAAAAAAAAAAGCGCTGGCTTCTAATTTTATTAAATGTCCACCGCTGGCTACACGGGAAATACATACAATGCAAATCTGCAATAAAGAATGAGCAAGAAGAGGCGTCCTTAAACACAGGTTAAAAAATAGTAGTTTCACCTGGTTACAACTTCAGTGATACGAGCTTCCGAATGGGCCTGCAGCTAGGGAACAACTGCAGCCCTCACTGTCACACAGGGGTTTCTGACAGTCTACGCCGGCTGCCGATGCTGGCACTAGTGGCCAGGTAACAAGTGCTTGCAAGCTGTTTTTTGAAAATATACCAAGGACCTTACGGTACTCAATAAGCATATGCAGTTTTCCCCAGACATAAATACATACATGTACATTAAGGTAGAAAAGATTGACATTTTTCTGCTTTGGATAATCAGCCCCCTCCCCCCCAAAAAAAACTAGAGTAAATTAAAAACCTGAAAAACTAATTGCTATCATTAATGTAAAATAATTAATTCAAAATTAAAACCAATTTCATGCTCCTGCACAGGCTCACTCCCCAACCTTGCCCCCCACCACCCTCCCGACTAACTCACGCTTACACACAGACACCCTATTCCCTTCCATATCTTGATTCAGATTATCAGAGTAGCTAGCTTTCCACATTTTACAAATGCAAAGTACATATGACATCTACATCAATATAAGAGGGTGTATCACATAAACACCCCAAAAAATGCTGTACAGCTAGAACCCAGCAGTAGGACCCAATCAGAGGGCAGCTCACAGTCAGAGAAGCACAGGGTTTAAAACCAGGAAGAGAAAACAGATCCAGCAGCCTGCCTAGTTTATCACCCAAATGTTGAAAACTGTTTAGGAATGATGTGATGAACTTCTAAAAATTATCCCATAGGGATGTAAATTGAAATACATTCAAATACTCCTCATGCTACCACTTCTCCTCCACATCCCAATTAGGTCCTGGGTTACAATCCAGGTAACACGCAGAAACATCATATGTTTTCTGACCTCCTTCATGAATCCCAGAGGCAAATGGGACTTCCAGAAATGTCTCCTAAAGTGTCCCATTATAGAAATTAAGCATTCTCCACTTCCCTGGGCTCTACTGGGGTTTGTGATCCTGCAAGATTCCATTCCACAGAAACTCCAGGGCCCCGAAGACAGTGGGGTGAGGGCAGCCTAAGCAGGGAGAGGCAGGTCCCTGGAGGCCAAGAGCTCTGCAAAGGAAGCCCGCTGCCCTGCTAAGGCATTCTACTCCAGATTCACATATTCTGTTACCGTACACCAAAGACAAGAGATTGTAAAACGGCGGCAATCTTTTATTTGTCTTACTAGTTGCTGTTTGGTAGACTACACTGCAACCATCAGTCTTCACCAAATCAAGATAAAATTCCTTTGCAGCCTGTCGTTCTCCTAACATGGCCTTACACAGTATGCATATAAACTACGAAGCCCCTCTACTTTGAAAGAACAACCTTAAAGGAATCCTGAATGACTTCAGGCTTAACAACAGGAACAAGGGAGAACAACAAAACCAAAAGCTACGCTGAGCTTGCACAGTTTACAGAAGGATTAACTATTCACCTTCCTCCATGATCAGACTGCTCCCACCCAACAGCTTCCTAAGTAATGAAAATGGCATATGAACTGGACTGGGAGTGCACAGCATTTCAATCCATCTGTTTTTATCAAGTTAAAAGCCAGTCATCATCAAGAGAGCAGTGACTTGTAAACATCCCCAGACCCGGGTCCTATTTACCAGCACCTAATAAACAGCTGCCTACAGAAGGGCCCCAAGCCCTTCCACCACCTAAGACACTGTTCTTTGGGAAATGTGACTTATTAACCAGTTATTTTAGCAGTTTTACCAAAGAGCCTCATGTTTATCTGTGAGATAAAGAAAATTTACATAAAATTAAGGTCTCCTCTCAACACAGGTCCCTAAAAAAGAGAAACTCTACTTGTTTAGTTTCTAGGGGAAGAAAGTACCTTTTCATAGAAGTATTCATGAATGAATCAATTAAAAATCTTCGTATCATTTCATTAGTGGACAACAAGGAGTAAGAGTGATTTATGTATTAATATTTAGCAACTAAATCATTCTAAAGGCGGCAGAATGTTCTAGAATATAATTAGTATTAAATGCAATTCAAGTAATAAGCGCAACAACCACCTCGAGACATTCCAAGATTAATGTCACTGTGCAGGACTTGCAGTGACATCAGCAAGAACTGCTGCTGCCTCTTATTTCTTCTACACAGTTAGTGGAAAGTTTCATTGCAAATTAATCTTATGAACTCACCTTGATATTACAATTTTTTTTAAAGGGCAGGGAGGGGCGACCCCAGCAATAATACTCAAACTACTCACAGCTGCTGAGATCACGTTTCTGCTGAACTGTGAGGGACACAGACAATCTAGAAGGCATGGAGAAGAAAAATAGTGTGACCTCCCTTAAGAAATCATGTCAAAAGGAAAGTAACTGAAGGAAAATAAAAGGGTGAATATGAAATCAGAAAATTATTGCACTATTTCTGAGTGAGCTACTGCATGTCAAGCACCATGCATGATTATAGGAATACTTTTAACTCAATACTCACAATGATCCCAAGATGTACAGGTCATTATCACATTTTCAGATCAGGAAACCAATGAAAGTGAACTCATGTGTCCCTGGGCACAGTCAGTCTGATTCTGAGGCCCATGCTCTCCCTTCACATATGACACCAGCCCTGGGACTGTCTAGCTGAGGAATGGCCAGAGGGCTGCCTTCAAATCTGGGAAGCATGTGGGAGCAGTGGACACAGCAACAGGTCTCATAGGCCCCAAGACACACACACAAATGTAGAAATGCCTTGTGTTCATACCACTCTACTACAACAACAAACCATCAGACTTGCAAGCTACACACAAGCAAGTCCAAAGAAATTCACACACCAGTAATTTGCTGATGATTTTTACAGTCTGGCAAAATCTGTATCACATAATTTGTTTGCTGAAAACCAAAAAAACACTCCTGCTGCTATGCACTTACTGGAGGCAGCGCCTGCAGGACTGAGAGGGAGGGAGGGACGGTCCAGAGAGGACTCTCTGTGTGGCCACTTCTTTCTATTTTGCCTACTCTGAAATCCTTCTCCATTACCACTTGGCAAATGCATCATTTACATGTTAATTCCACCTCTCTTATTTGCTCATTAATCAAGGACAAGCAAAATGGCACTTCTTGTCACTTGCAACTGCAGTAAATGCAAACTTAAACCTAGGCAACGACATGAAATGACTGTTCAGTGGCCAGAGGGTCATCCTACAAACCAAAGTGTTTCTGAGTGACATGATGTGATGTTTGGGATTTGTTATCAAATACTCCAGGGGAAAAATTAGAGAAAAACAAAATTGGCAAAATCTGATAAAAACTGAAGCTGGGTGATGGCTATATGTGTGTTCATGATATTATTCTCTCTACTTTTGTGTATTCTCACAATTTCCCACAAGAAAGGTAGTTCCCAGATTACCCAAAATGTGCTTGAACCAATTTTTTTTGAGACAGCGTTTCACTCTTGTTGCCCATTGGAGTGCAATGGTGTGATCTCAGCTCACCAAAACCTCTGCCTCCCAGGTTCACTCAATTCTCCTGCCTCAGCCTCCCAACTAGCTGAGATTACAGGCATGGGCCACCACGCCCGGCTAATTTTCTATTTTTAGTAGAGATGGAGTTTCTCCATGTTGGCCAGTCTGGTCTTGAACTCATGACCTCAGGTGATCGCCCACCTCAGCCTCCCAAAGTGCTGAGATTACAGGCATGAGCCACCGCACCCAGCCCCTCAACCAATTTTTTTCATCAATAAGGTAATTTTTAATATTTACTACTAACATAGGTTTCAAGACCAGAAATCAAGTTGTAAAAGTTACCACTATATAGTATCCAATTTATGTAAATTTTTAAAATCACATGAATAGCAAATTCAACTTTAGCTTTTTATTAAACTATATGACAAGTATCATTTTGATTGGCAGTGACTTTTTTTTTTTTTAACTCTGTCCTTTGTATTTCTTTTTCCATCAAAACTATCAAGACCAAAAGCTGATTGCTGTCAGCCATAGGCAGACCTGTTAGGAAGGGGCGTGGCTGCCTTTCCCACTGGTGTCAACCTACATAGGTTAAGGGTGGCGTGAACCACGTGCTGTGTTAAATCTATTCCATTTATCTTGATGCTTGGAACCCATTACACTGTTACTGACCATCTTACATCATTCTGTTGTAACATGCTCATTAAGGCTACTATCTAGCCTAGCCTGCATTATGGCTGAGTTTTCTCTCACACGTCCTCATTTAGTTTCTTAAGAAACACCTCCTCTCATTCTACCATGGCCACCACTGAGCCCCTTCAGACACGTGAGGACTTACCCTTTCCTCATAGAGAGGCACCCTTCCAACCTGCAACACACACCCAATCTCCTATTCCAGGCATGACTATATCCTTACATTACATAAGAGCGGTATTATATTTTCCAGAATATAACTGGAACAATTAAATAGAGATATTAATTGGTGTGATCTGGCTCTGTGTCCCCATCCAAATCTCATGCTGAACTGTAATCCTCAATGCTGGAGGAGGGCCTGGTGGGAGGTGACTGGATCACGGGGGCAGTTTCTAATGGTTTAGCACCATCCCCCTCCTGCTGTCCCATGAGGAGTTCTTGCATCATCCCCCTCCTGCTGTCCCATGATGGAGTTCTCACGAGATCTGGCTGTTTAAAATTGTGTGGCACCTGCTCCTCTACCACCACCCTCTTCCTCCTGCTCCAACCAAGTGAAGATGTGCCTGCATCCCTTTGCCTTTTGCCATGATCGTTAAGTTTCCTGAGGCCTTCCCAGCCATTTAAACCACTTTTCTTTATAAATTACCCAATCTCAAGTATTTTTTTTGGAGATGGAGTCTCACTCTGTTGCCCAGGCTGGAGTGCAGTGGTGCAATCTTGGCTCACTGCAACATCTGCCTCCTGGGTTCAAGCAATTCTCCTGTCTCAGCCTCCTGAGTAGCTAAATTACAGGCGCATGATACCACACTGGCTAATTTTTGTATTTTTAGTAGAGATGGGGTTTCACCATGTTGGTGAGATTGGTCTTGAACTCCTGACCTCGTGATCTGTCCGCCTCAGCCTCCCAAAGTGCTGGGATTACAGGTGTGAGCCACCTCGCCCAGCCAAGCATTTCTTTATAGCAGTGTGAAAAAGAACTAATACATTAATACAGGGAGGAAATTTCCTCCACCAGTTGTGAGCTAGATCTACAAATAAAACTTGAGTAATACATTCCCAGAGCAGAAACAGATTCTAAATTCCTCAAGAATACACACAGGCCAACTCCTAGTAACTCAACTCCCCACTTGAGGACTCTCTAGAAAACACAACATTGCGTGTTCTTGGGTGTTCTTTGGCATCTATGCTAAAAATCCCCATTACTAATGGAGTCTTAATTTTGATAGCGATTCCCAAATCTATGCCCAATATATTAGCTAACAAGGATTTTTAATGCCCCACAAACTTCATGCTACATATCAACAGATTATTTTTAAAGAACTCATGTTCGCCAAGAAGGGAGAAATGCATTATCAAAAGCAGCATCCAATTCTGATTACCCAGCCCTTGGGTGTCATGGTATTATAATCATCACTGATGGCACCACATCCTAAAATCCAACCTGAGTATCCCAGATCCACTGTCAACACACAAAGCTCTTCACAAAAAAAAAACACCTACATGTCTCTGCTCCCCAAAATGTTTTACATGAGACAATAAGAGTCACAAAATGGTAATAAGGAATAAGAAAATGATTTTCGTTTTATAATACTTTGCCTGGAATTCAGGTTGCCATTTAGCTGATTTCTAATGAATCCAGCGTCACATCTCTTGTAACTGTGACATCAGTGACAAGCACAGGCAACACAGAACTTACCTGGGAATACAGGCTAGATAGGAAATGAGTCTCCTGAGATCCTCCTGTCGTATTCTGTCATGATTGCTGCGGGCTGGAAATGTTAAAATGGGACCTCCACGTTTATCTCTACCACCTAAAAAACAAACATCAGGAACGCACTTAGAAGCAAGACAAAAGTCCGATGTCATCATCCATTCACTCTGTCAAAATTACTCTTAAAGCAACTGCACAAATGTGCAAAAGGCAGGAGTCTTTGTTTCATCTGAGGCACAGTGAGGACATTTCATTGCTTCAGGGGATTTGGAAAAAAATGTCTGCGTTTTACAGGCCACACGAAAGGTTCTATATATGGCCTTGTCTTTTTCTTCCCATGTTTTGGGAAAAAAACTCCTTTCTGCAGTTTTTATGTTTTAGACAGAAAAAAAAAAAAAGTTGTCAGGTTCATGTGTTTCATTCACTCTCCTGAGCAACCACTTCCCTCACTCCTGCCCTCTGTCACTCTCCCCACATTGTTCCCCATCACCCTGCTTTACAAGCTCTTTCTTTCCTACCAACCAAATGGGTCTAAGTCTTGAAAGGAAAGCAAAAGGAACATTCTCCAAACTATGCTGATGACGACTTTATAATCTGGAATGGATGACATCTGACTCTCACTGGTCAGGTTTTGCCAATCTCTCACACGGAGCCACACACCTGCACATGGGAGATGGCCATATGATAATTTTAAAGCAATTTTAAAGCTAACTTAGTTAATCAGCTTAAGGATTTTAGAAAAATTCTATCACACACTAAGAGTAAAAATCTCAAGAGTATGTGACTTTGACAGCCAGGCAGGCAGAAGGATTTCTTGTTAACATATACAATCCTAATCAAGTCATCTTGTTTATTACTAAACACTCGTGGTAAAATTGTCACATTTATTCTATTACTTCTATCAGAGTTGTCAGGAAAATAGAGAAAGAAAATGTAGCCTTCTCAAGTGAAGCCTTCATTTAGGTTTAGAACTCTGATGATCTCTCTTCAGGAGACCTCAAAATTCAGGTCTCCATGCAAAACTCTTCATTATTTTCTATGCACCAAAAATCATCAGCAGACATAAAATTAGAAAGCAAGCAAATAAAAGAAAAAAAGATTCTTTCCTTTCAGAAAAGCCAAAAAACATACAGCAGATGATAATTTAAAAATATATTTTACCAATATGATTTTCATAATTTCCTAGGACTTACATACTCATTCTAAATAACGATGAAACTTCATTTTGATTGGGAATACTTAAAGCAATCCACATGAACTGTTCAGTCACGTAATCTAGAAAAGCCTTAAATTATTTCTAAATCCAATAATTTATGTATTACATGGTAACAACAATCATAGTTACCAACAGATCCAGGTAGGGTACCATGTGCTCTACATGCACATTCTGATGTGATTTTACAATGACCCTGTTGAAGTTTTATCATTCCAGTCTTATAAACATACTGAGGCTCCAAAAGCTTAAATAAACACGAAGGAACTATGCAACACTGTTTGTCATTACTAGGTCTTTGCCCAGACAAAAAATGTGTATGATCTTACGAACTACTGGCTTTAGTTCTTTTTTAAAGTAGTAAAAATGTCATAAGGTTAACTAAAAATGGGTCCCTGGGCCTTTGAGGGGGGTAACATTTATGAATGAAAAGTACGATTCAAAGTGAGAAGCAGTACTGTTCACTACCAAGTGCTCTTCTAAAACATCAGATATGATTTTTAGGGTAGTATCAACAGCTCTAATTTTTTGGAATTCCTCTTATCCCCAAGATAAGACAGATAACAATTTCAATATTTTTCATTTCCCACTATCTTTCATTCTTTTCAAAAGAGTCAATCTCCTTGATTGAAATTATCATAGATCAACATATACTATAGAAACTTGAATTACTTAAAATACAGTACATGTTATTTGAATTAAAACATTCCCCTCACTTTCGGTAAAAAGAAAGCTAGCATCTAACATTTCTTCTGGACCATGACTCTGAATTGTTAACATGTGTTTGAAATGCAACATGTTTGATTCCACAGGGACCCACCCACGTTACACTCTCCTCCCGCCTGGGTTACCATAGCTCATAAGTCAAGCAAGGCATGCTCCACCACAGGTGTGAGTAGCAGAATCCAAAATCCGCCAATCTAAGAAAGTTGCATGGGAAGTCAGCCAGGTGTGCACAATGCACGCAGGGCCATTCTCATACCCCAGAACTGAGAACTAAAGGCGGTGTGCAGAAGTTTTGACAGTCTCTACTGTACTTTTCCAACTTTCAACTACAAAGATTTCACCCAGGCTGGTAGCACTGGCAAGCAGTATCCTAAGACTTGCATGCAAGTTCAGCCACTTAGGCTCTCATTCATGTCCTAAGAAAAGCTTATATACACCTGAATCTGAATTTTAAGACAGAGGAAAAAATTTTTCCTTTTCCTTTTCCTAAAGAACTTCAGAAAATTCACTTGGATATTTTTACAACTTTATCAAAAATCATTTATGAAGTAAGAATCTTTTCACATGCTCATCTGTCTGCTAAGGGTGCACCTTCCAACAGATGGTGTAACACAGTTAATGATCGCTTTCTGCTGACCCCTCCCCAGCGAGGTATGAAGAAAAAAATCTTAGAAAGGATGAAGTATAGTTCAGAGGAACATGGTTGTTGAACCTCAAGGAGTTTAAAATCAACTACACAGGTGTCTGTTTAACTTATATTCCCCAAGATTTAGGTTAGTTTCCAACATCACAGGAAGTACCCAAATGAAAATAGCATCTGGGTATAAAGCAGAAAAGTCACAAGTGCAAAGTTCCGTTCCTGTTCCCAAACTAACAAAAATAACAGCACTGTAGCTCATAAAAACTTCACCTACTGGATACACTCATGTGTGTATGGTATCAACCCTAAGCCACAGATGTCAGCCTCATTTTATAGATGGGAAAGTCAGTGCCTTGGTTTCTACAGTGAAATGAGAAAGACAGGAAATGCTGTCAGCATCACAGGATGTCTACGTATGGAAGCTTTTCGTATCTGTAACAAAGAACAACAGCTTATTAAGAATTATCTGTTTATCCAAATGCTGCCTTTGTCAAAAGGAAAAGAAAAAAAAAACATTTTTGTTCATAATGATGGTGTTTTATTTTCAGTTCACATAAACCTGCCTCCTTTCCTATACCCTATCTTATTTCTCAAAGGCATTTCGTACCTTCTAGGAAATGATACAATTTACATATTATTTTTGTCTGTCTCCTCCACTAGAACATAAGCTCCACGAGGGCAGGCATCTTTATTTCATTTGCTCATTTAAGAATACACAACACTCTCCATGCCCCGTGAGTCTAGCATCCAACAAACATTTGCTGAAGGGATTCATTTTCCGTATTCCACACAACATTAACTAAAAATGCCTCCTATGAGGTAACAACAGAAAAGCCTGACGGATATTCCTATGGATGCTAAGGGAACTGAGGTTTATTTTAATAACAGAAGGAAGGTTGAAAGGGTCCTACTCTACAGCTACACATGACTGTGTGACGCTTATTTCCTTAAATCCAAGGACCTCCTTTCCCTCTCCTTAAAATTCCAGGAGACTTGGTCTCTTGAACAATGTGGCCCAGGATGACCACAGAAATAGCTAGATTCACAATCTCTTCCTCTTTAAATGAATTAGAAGCTCACCTTTCACTTATTTAGAAAGAACTTGCAAGAAAGGCATACTTGCTTTGAGGAGTAAAACGTAAATTTCAATGAACTGACTGTATTTTTCTCTCCATAGCCCTTGTTTCAATTTCTGGATTAGAACACCACTGAAAACCATTCTTCAGCCGCTGTCCAATCTCCTACTCCCAACTCCCAAGGAAAAGTCTAACTTACACTGACCATAAGAAAGCAGCCTTTGCCAAGGAAATCTCTGAAAGACTTAGTTTGTAAAAGAGAGAAACTATGGTTAACGTCTATTCAGTATGCCATCAAATGATACAACTCTGTTAAAAGGATGCCCAGTGGGCTCCTGCTCTAACAGCAGCAAAGGCGAGCACCTCGTCTGTTCTGCTCCTTCCAGGCTCACCTCTTGCTGCATGGTCCTGAGAAGCAGAAATTGACTCATGGAGTATTTTTACTGAAGGCTGAGAGGACTCAGCAGCCTGCAAGAAAAGTCTCGCCAGTTCCTGCCTTCTCAGTCAGTCCCTGCCAGCTCTCACTATGCCAGATGCTAACAAAAATACATATATACACATACATATATAAATATCCGTGCAATGTACAAAGTAATACACAACTGTAAAGAGAAATGAGAACTCTATTATGTGCTGCTATATACTGATCTCCAGAATATTCTCTGAAATACAACAAGCAAAGAATAGAAAACGAGGCATATTACATTCCTGTTTATCTTAGGGAGAAGATGAAAATAGATGGAAAGATCAACAGAATTGCCCCGCCACTGCTGAGATGTAGTTTCGCTCTTGTTTGCCGGGCTGGAGTGCAATGGCATGATCTTGGCTCACTGCAACCTCCAACTCCCGGGTTCAAATGATTCTCCTGCCTCAGCCTCCCAAGTAGCTGGGATTACAGCTGTGGGCCACCATGCCCAGCTAATTTTGTACTTTCAGTAGTGACTCGGTTTCTCCATGTTGGTCAGGCTGGTCTTTAACTCCCAAACTCAAGTGATCCACCCCCCTCAGCCTCCCAAAGTGCTGGGATTACAGGTATGAGCCACTGCATCTGGCCACTCATATTTTAAGAGCATAAAGATGAAAAACTTAAAAAAAAAGTTTTCCTCTAAGGAGACACAGGGTAGAGAAGCCAAAAAAAAAAAAAACCTAGATTTTTTTTTTTTAGCCATACTTTAACTTTGAACTATTCTTTAGTTATTACTGTGGAGTTATGCAAAAATTTTACTTAAAATTGAAGCAAATTGGAGTTTTTAAGCCTTACAAATGTAAAGCAAAATAAAATGATTCCGGGTTTCAAGTTGGTGGCATACCCACATGGAGAGGAACTAGTTTGTGGAGAGGAACTAATTCAGTCACAGCTCTGTAGATTCCTAGTGGCATACACCCTCAGGACCAAGACTACAAGAAGAATGCCAAATTACATTTGGTAGTCACATACTGTGTTAATATCATTAGTGTTAAAATAAGTAGGAAATTATGTCTAAGCAGGTAGGAACATTTTTAGATGAAGGAAACAGATATACACAATATACAATCAAAAAAATAAAATGAATATCTATAATCCTAAATTTGAACTGTGAATTTTAATATAAAGTCATGACATCATTTCTCATTAAAATGTGTGTCTGTTTTCCCTCTAGATTTGTCCACTAAAGAGACACAGAAACAACCACCCACCCAGTGGATATCCCTAGCAAGCTGTACTGTTTCCCACTAAAAGGAACCAGGACTCTTTAGAGAAATGGCGGATTCCACATCTGAGACAAGAATTATACAAGATGCTCCTGAAACATCTTGTCACATGAGTAAACAAAACTTAGGAGTCAATCTGAAGAGGCTCCCACTGAACAAAGATGGGACAATTTTAACTTCATAAGAGAGAAAATGTGCAATAAACCAAAACATTATATATATTAAAAATCATGCATTTAAAGTAAGTCTTTATCAGGAAAGAAAAAAAAAAAAAAAACCAATGCTCCTTAAAAGAAGCAATCACTTATCCTACTTCTCCCATATGAACTCTTTCTCAGGGCACTTAAGTAAATGGTGATGGGATATCTCTCTTTATGGGATATCCAAGTTAATAAATGAAAAAAAAAAGGATATAAGTAGAATATCACTATTTTGCAACTCTTAAAAAAATACTACATCTAAGCAATAATCATCAATGAATACCACAAAAACGAGACAAGACTCTCCCAATAAAACTAAACAATCACACCCATTAAGTATTTTTGCTCCTTTTCCTCCGAAATCAAAGCTGACTCTTATCAAGCCTCAAGACCTAACTCCAAGTTTGCAGGAAATAGGGGGGGAAGTGAAACATGTTAAATGATCACGCAGGGAAACAACCAGCAAAAACCTAGAACACAGGAAAATCCACAGGAAAACACCTGGATTCCTCGCCTCCTAAAACATCAGGAGTTAAGACACAAAGAACCCATAGGTGGTTCGAGGGAGGATCCAAGATGGCCGATTAGAAGCAGCTGAGGATTACAGCTCCCAGTGAAAGCGTGGAGGGTGAGTGGACGCCACATTCCCAGACAGATTTTTATTGCCCACAGACCAGGAGATTCCCAGGGGGAGGAGCCCCATGGGTCGCCAGCGCAGCTGGTTTGGCCGGTGCGGCTGTTTTCGCCAGCACGGCTGTTTTCGCTGGCGCCTCTGTTTTGGACGGCGCCCTGGCACAGCGGTTCCCCATACAAAATACATGGGTCCGGGTGCCGTTTTAGCTGGCAATTGGAGCTCAGGGAAGGCAGAGTCGCCCATTCATCTGGTTAAAAAAGGGGACTGAAACAGGCAGCCAGGCCAGGACATTTCCCAGGCAAAAAAACTCCACGAAACTCAGTGCCCACGGTTTCAGCCGGCACAGTGGGTCACCGCACGGGAAATCACACAGATCCCGGCGCCTTTTCAACAGGCGGCTGGAACACCTGGGAGACAGTCGACCATTCAACTTAAAAAAAAAAAACGCTCTGAGGCAGGGAGCCAGGTGATCAGGCTAGGCAGGTCCCACCCCCATAAGAAAACAGCCATCGGAAATGCTCTGGATGGAGAGTTTCACAGCAAGCACAGCTGAACCCGTGACGGTCCAGCTCTGTGGGGGAGGGGCGTCCGCCATTACTGAGGCAGTCGGCCACTACGGAGGTAGTTTGCCATTGCAGAGGCATCCCGCCATTGCCGAGGCAGTTCTAACTACACCGGTATAAACTGGACTGCAGGGAAGTTGACACAGCAGCTGGGCAGAGCCCACAGCAGCTGAGCAAAGCCTCTGCAGACAGTGACTAGGCTGCCTCATCACTGGGCAAGGCAGCCCTGAGAAAAAGGCAGCAGAACAAGGGAAACTCATAAATAAAGCCCTAACTCCCCAGGATACAGCACCTGGGGAAAAAAAGGCGTTTATGAGTTCTGCTGCAGCAGACTTAAATGTACCTGCTCAGCAACTCTGAATGAACAACGGAGCTCACAGCTCAGCACCTGAGCTTCTATAAAGGACACTCTGTCTCCTCAAGCAGCTCCCTGACCGCCGTATATCCAAAGAGTCACCTCATAAAGGAGAGCTCAGATTGACATCTGGCGGGTATCCATCTGGGACAAAGATAGCAGAAGAAGAAACTGGCAGCAACCCTTACTGTTCTACAGCTGCTGCAGGTGATCCCCAGGCAAGCAGGACTGGGAGTGGACCTCAGCAGTCCTACAGCAGAGGGGCCAGACTGTTAGAAGGAAAACTAAGAAACAGAAAGAAATAACTTCATCATCAACAAACTGGACGTCCAGTGAGAGACCCCATCTGAAAATCACCAACCACAAAGACCACACATAGATAAATCCACAAAGATGGGAAGAAACCAGCACAAAAAGGAGGAAAACACCCAAAACCAGAACGCCTCTCCTCCTACAAGGGATCACAACTCCTCACCAGCAAGGGAACAAGGCTGGATGGACAATGAGTATGATGAAATGACAGAATTAGGCTTCAGAAGGTGGGTAATAAGAAACTTCTGTGAGCTAAAAGAACACGTTCTAACCCAATGCAAAGAAACTAAGAACCGATTTTGATGAAATGCTAACGAGAATAACCAACTTAGAGAGGAATATAAGTGAATTGATGAAGCTGAAAAACACAACACAAGAACTTTGTGAAGCATACACAAGTTTCAACAGCCAAACTGACCAAGCAGAAGAAAGGATATCAGAGGTCGAAGATCAACTCAATGAAATAAAACGAGAAGGCAAGAGTAGAGAAAAAAGGGTAAAAAGGAATGAACAAAGTCTCCAAGAAATATGGGACTATGTAAAAAGACCTAATCTATGTTTGATAGGTATACCTGAACGTGATGGAGAGAATGAATCCAAGCTGGAAAATACTCTTCAGAATATTATTCAGGAGAACTTCCCAAACCTAGGAAGGCAGGCCAATATTCAAGTTCAGGAAATACAGAGAACACCACAAAGATATTCCTCAAGAAGAGCAACCCAAAGGCACATAATCGTCAGATTCACCAGAGTTGAAATGAAGGAGAAAATGCTAAGGGCAGCCAAAGAGAAAGGTCGGGTTACCCACAAAGGGAAGCCCATCAGACTCACAGCAGATCTCTCAGCAGAAACCCTACAAGCTAGAAGAGAGTGGGGGCCAATATTCAACATCCATCAAGAAAAGAACTTTCAACCCAAAATTTCATATCCAGCCAAACTAAGCTTCATAAGTGAAAAAAACATAAAATCCTTTGCGAACAAGCAAGTACTCAGAGATTTCATCACCACCAGGCCTGCTTTACAAGAGCTCCTCAAAGAGGCACTAAACATACAAAGGAAAAACCAGTACCAGCCACTCCGAAAACATACCAAATGGCAAACAGCAGCAACACAATGAAGACACTGCATCAACTAACTGGCAAAACAGCCAGCTAGCATCAAAACGGCAGGTTCAAATTCACACATAACAATATTAACCCTAAATGTAAATGGGCTAAATGCCCTAATCAATAGACATAGACTGGCAAACTGGATGAAAAGCCAAAACCCGTCGGTGTACTGTATCCAGGAAACCCACCTCACATGCAAAGATACACAAAGGCTCAAAATAAAGGGATGGAGGAAGATTTACCAAGCAAATGGAGAGCAAAAAAAAGCAGGAGTTGCAATTCTCATCTCTGATAAAACAGACTTTAAACCAACAAAGATCAAAAAAGACAAAGAAGGACATTACATAACAGTAAAAGGATCAATGCAACAAGAAGAGCTAACGATCCTAAATATATACGCACCCAATACAGGAGCACCCAGATACATAAGGCAAGTTCTTAATGACTTACAAAGAGACTTAGACTCTCACACAATAATAGTGGGAGACTTGAACACTCCATTGTCAATATTAGACAGATCAACGAGACAGAAAATTAACAAGGATATCCAGGACTTGAACTCAGACCTGGATCAAGCAAACCTAATAGACATTTACAGAACTCTCCACCCCAAATCCACAGAATATACATTCTTCTCAGCACCACATCGCACTTACTCTAAAACTGACCACATAATTGGAAGTAAATCACTCCTCAGCAAATCCAAGAGAACGGAAATCATAACAAACAGTCTCTCAGACCACAGTGCAATCAAGTTAGAACTCAGAATTCAGAAACTAACTCACAACCGCACAGCTTCATGGAAACTGAACAACTGGCTCTTGAATGTTGACTGGATAAACAATGAAATGAAGGCAGAAATAAAGATGTTCTTTGAAACCAATGAGAATGAAGACACAACATACCAGAATCTCTGGGACACATTTAAAGCAGTCTCTAGAGGAAAATATATAGCAATAAATGCCCACATGAGAAGCAAGCAGA
>PVKV010008917.1:0-84572 GCA_004027835.1 Alouatta palliata
GGGGAGTTGGGGAGGGATAGCATGGGGAGAAATACCAGATATAGGTGATGGGGAGGAAGGCAGCAAATCACACTGCCGTGTGTGTACCTATGTAACAATCTTGCATGTTCTTCACATGTACCCCCAAACCTAAAATGCAATAAAAAGTATATAGATTAAAAAAAAAAAGATAATTGTGTTCTTGCAACTTTTCTCTGTATAGTTAACTCTTCCTGCCCTGTAGTAGTTCACCCAGTTTGTGAAAACCATGTGATTTGACCCTTCGAAGACTTTTCTTTTAAAGGGGTTTTTCCTGTTTATCCAGGTTTACCTGATAAAGGTCAGCTATAACTGGTAATAGTTTTGTCGATGTTTACATACCTTGGGATAAAGTTCTGTATTTGCTCAGTGTTTTCTCTCAAGTGCTACTTCCCGTTTTAAAATTTAAAAAAATTCTATGTTTTTCGTGGCTGCGATGATGTATTTTTTCTTTAGTATGTGATATTCAATTTATAAAATAAGACTTAAAGAAGCTAGATATTTGCCCATTGTTACATTCAGTGCAATGAAGAACTAATCAGCTACTAGTAGTCTTGTTCCAATTAACATTGTATTCCTCCATTCTCTTTCCACACTGAGATAGATAGATAGATAGATAGATATAGATATAGATATAGATATAGATATAGATATAGATATAAAATTTGAGGTCAGTGGTTCGAGATATATATATATATATATTATTTGCATGTATATTATACTATATATATGTTCATATATATATATCTATCTACATGTATCTTATATAAGTCTTTGACCTTTCTACAGGTCAAATCCCATGGTTTTCACAAACCAGGCAAGCTGCTACAAGGCAAGGAGAGTCTATTACACAGAGAAAACCTGCAGGAGCACAATTATCTTTGACAGTATACATTATATTGGTCTCTATTTTTTCCCAAATTACTCTGGGTTGAGTCTTACATTTAGTTTCTAATTTTGAAGGAAAGCCCTGTAATGACCTGGTGATCCATGTTCTTTAGAACCAGTTGGTCACAGTCCTGAAATAAAAATTTGAAGGGATAGGCATATTTACATATGAAAATCATAATTCAATCAATTGGATGTGTCATCTTAACTTTCTAAATACGTACACATTATTTCTTTATTTCTTTTTTTTTCTTTTTTTTTTTTTTTTTTGAGATGGAGTCTCACTCTGTCGCCCAGGCTGGAGTGCAGTGGCATGATCTTGGCTCACTGCAATCTCTGCCTCCCGGGTTCAAGCAATTCTCCTGTCTCAGGCTTCTGAGTAGCTGGAACTACAAGCATGTGCCACCATGCCCGGTCAATTTTTGTATTTTAGTTATAATAGTTGACATGGGATTTTGCCATATTGGCTAGGCTGGTCTCGAATTCCTGACCTCAAGTGACCGACCCCCCTCGGACTCCCAAAGTGCTGGGATTACAGGTGTGAGCCACCATGCCAGGCTGCATCACTTCTTTTAAAAACTGTTTTTCTTCTATGTACTGTATAGATTTTAACCCTATGAGACTGCTGAACACCTTATTTTGTAAAACATATTTTGAAATACTCCCATTAGTATCCTCAAAGGGAATTTACCAAAAATGTAATTTACATATATATAATTCTGAAACAATTACCTTATAAAAATAAATTAAAGGACAATAATGAATTAAAAATAATGTGTATATTTATCATGAATAATTAATTATTCAACATATAAATAAGAAAGTTACATACTGCTGTAGATAAATGTAGCACTTGTACCTAAAACAACAGAAATAGGCAACTGTAAATGCTGGTGTATGCAGGTGGGTGGTATGAATGATTAAAATGCCATGAACAGCCTAATTAAAAGTAATGAGATTTTTCCATATGATTAATAACATTTGGTAAAGTTCTGAATAAAGTAAGTGCACATTTTTCCGTTGATTTATTGTGGGATAGTTTCATTCCTGGAAAATTCAGTGCATATTTAAATGTAAATAAATACTTTGTATTTGTATGTAAAATGGAGCTAGGTTCTATATTCACATACTTATAAACAGGTTATCTCTGACTTTTCAAAAGCTGAATAGGACATGAAACCATTATTCATTTTCCTGGACTTTCCTGCATGTTACTGATGTCTGGCATCCTTGGAGGACCTTTCTATTCATTATAGGGACAATCACAGTGCCTTCACATGTTTTTTTTTCTTTTCTTTCTTTCTTTGAGACAGAGTCTTGCTCTGTCGCCCTGGTTGGAGTGCAATGGCGCGGTCTCAGCTCACGGCAACCTCTGCCTCCTGGGTTCAAGTGATTCTCCTGCCTCAGCCTCCCAAGTAGCTGGGATTACAGGCCGTGCCACCACCACACCCAGCTAATTTTTGTATTTTTAGTAGATACAGCATTTCTCCATGCTGGCCAGACTTGTCTCGAATTCCTGACCTCGTGATCTGTCCACCTTGGCTTCCCAAAGTGCTGGGATTACAGGCATGAGCCCCTGCAGCTGGTCACCTTCACAAGTTTCTTAAATGTACCTAGGCCATGGTGGTTTACCCAATTGAGAGAAATTGCAAGTGGAAATTGTATTTTTTTGTTTTTTTGAGAGGGAGCCTCATTCTGTTGCCCAGGCTAGAGTGCAGAGGCACAATCTCTGCTCACTGCAACCTTCGCTACCCAGTTTCAAGCGATTCTCCTGACTCGACCTCCCAAGTAGCTGGGATTACAGGTGCCCACCACCATGCCTGGTTAATTTTTATATTTTTAGTAGAGACAGGATTTCACCACGTTGGCCAGGCTGGTCTCGAACTCCTGACCTCAAGTGATCTGCTGGCCTTGGCCTCCAAAAGTGCTGGGATTACAGGTGTGAGCCACTGCCCCCGGCCAGGGATTGCATTTTTGAAAAAAAGTAGCAGAAACTAGAACCAAATAGAGAATTTTAACCTTCTCATATGATGGAATCTGAAGGAACGCAGTCTAAAGCAAGAAACGGGCCCTGTGATGGCATCAAAACCACAAGCCCCTTTGATCTACTGGCTCTTTTACACCTCACTGTCATTCTCGTGCTTGTCAACTCCTGGTTGCAAGATGATGGTTTCAACATCTCCAGCCTCACATCTACATTTCAGAGCAGAAAGATGAAAAAGGGAGCAAGAAGAAGGAAGAGACAGTATCTACATCAGGAAAACAAAACTATCCCAGAAATCTCTGGCTGTCATCCTCTCAGATGCCAAAAGGCGACTGCTGGCTGCTAGAGAGGCTTGAAATAGAGCCCTTTGTTCTTGCTTGACACATTTCTACTTCTAAACAAAATCAAGATTTTGTTATTGAGAAAAAAGGGACTCCTTCCTATCTACTTGTCCGGAGACTGCTTCAGCCTCTCAGCTTCCTAGATTTTCATGCAGTAGATTTTCAATTCTTCCAAGAGCTGGTTTACTGTCTACTTTTTCAAGATTAAAAAAAAGAAAAAGCATTTTTTTAAGTTTAAAAAGCAAAATGTGGAGTGAATATTTTTGGTCATTATACTTTTCTAATGGTTAGAATTTGTTTTTACTGTGGGTTGGTTGTTGATAATCCATCAAGATAACTATGTCTTTGCTGGGTTTATTGGATATTGGGGAAGCGACTAGCAGTATCTGCCACTGCATGTAATCAGGAAGAAATTTTCAGAAAAACAATGATGTTTCAAGGTCTAGATAAGCAAATTTTCCACTGATTCCTGACTGTTCTAAATAAAATTTTTAGTCAGCTGTGGTGTAAGTTTCAAGGATATTATAGATGGCTTTTGAAAACAACGACACATTAACCTAATATTTTCAGTACTCCTTTTTCTAGCTTCCATCTATCCTCTCCCATGCCTGTAAACATGTTATTTTGTTAACCAAATCAAATCATTAATACATGAGTCCGTTTTGCCAAAAGTTATAAAATTAGGAGGAATTGCTCTTTTAGAAGGCAAGAATAGACCAAGGTAAAAGGAAGTCATTTTTGTGAACCATATGTTTTGACCCAGAAGAACTATTTCACAGCCTTTCTCATGGTAGCAAACAATGAGAGAAACTGTTTCTTACCATCTACACAATAAAACTTGTTGAATCACTGGAGAATTGGGATTATTGCTGCTGTTTGTTTTTAAGACTTAAATTTGAAAAAAGACTCAGGATATGTTAGCAGGGTTGATTCTAACATTGAAATGAAACAAAAATGAACAAACCCAAAGGAAGCTGGTTTCAAAAAGCCACAGCACAATAAAAAGAGGTGTAAACTTCTTCAGAAGACCTTAAGGGAAAAATATGTTTATTCAGAAATGGGATATCCTGGGGATTTTGTTATAACAGCTTTATTAAGATATTATTCACATACTATAAAATTCACCCTTTAAAAGTGTACAATTAGGTGATTTCTTCAGTATATTCACAGAGCTATGCAACTATCATCACTGTCCAATTGTGAAATATTTTCATCTTCCCCAAAAGAAACTCTATGCTCATTAGCAGTCACTCCCCATTTCTCTCTTTCTCCAGCCTCTGGCAGCCACTACTCTGGGTTGCGCCTCTATAGGTCTGCAGATTTTGAACATTTCATATAAATGGAATCATACTATATGTGGCCCTTTAGTGACTGTCTTCTTTCATTTTCCATAACGCCTTTAAGGTCCATTCATATTGCAGAATGTATCAGTCTTTCATTCCTTTTATTTCCTAAATAAAATTTCATTGTATGGATATACCAAATTTTGTTTGCCCATTTATCATCAGTTTATGGGTATTTGTAAGGTATTTTTTTCCACTTTTTGCTTCCAGTAGACTTTCTGTATGTCACAAATGACCATATGTTTCTTAATCCCGTAATCAGAATAAAAATTGTCATTCTTTTAGTGGACATGCCTTTTTTAATCAAGGCATAGAAATAAAAAAAAGTGAGTTGTATTTTCTTGTTAAGAAAACATTTTGGGGTGCGCATGTTTTCAGTTGTTTGGAAATATGTAGACATACTGGCAGGATATCCTACTTACTTTTGCTGTGTAAAAAATCATCCTGATACTTAGCAGCTTAAAACAATAACTTTTTTTATGCTGTGGATGCTGTGGGTAATAAATTCAGACAGAACACAGCAGGGATGCTCTGTCTAGGCTCTGCAATATCTGTAGCCTCATCTGTCAAGACTTGAAAGCTAAGTTGGACTCAGTGGCTGGGGGCTGGAATTCTGAAGATTCCTGTCTTTTTTTTAAATGTAAGGCTTAAAAATAAACAGTAGCAAGAATCCCAATTTCCCAGTGATTCAACAAGTTTGATTCATATGAACTTGCTATGTTTTTTGGCTTCTTCTTAGCAAGCTGGCCTTAAGGTACTCAGACATTTTCTATGGTAACTCAGGGTTCCAAGTAAACACTGTTCTAACAAACAAGGTAGTAGTCACAGGGTCTTTTATGACCTGCCATGGAGGGCACAAATCATTACTCCTGCTATCCTCTATGTGTTGAAGTAGTTACAAACTCACCCAGATCGAAGAGGAAAGGACATAGACCCTACCTTTCCGTATGCCAAAGAGTTTTGGCACCTTAGTTTAAAACCATCATGCCGTAAAGGGTATGTTTTGTGACAGGTGAAGTTTTACATCTTAAAAGTGTATAATTGCAAATGATTAGATTTAAAATCAGGAGAATAAACCATTGCATTCATCTACTGACTTGCCACTAAATCAGAATCAGTAAAACAAGGTCAAATTAACTAGAAGCCACATACAGTTGACATTTGGAAGAATATGACAGAAATATGGCTCAATTGGAGTTACTGAATTTGAGCCACAACTTTTGGCAACAAGAATCTGGGGAACCCAGACTAAAGAGGGAATACACATTATATAGCTTTAATCATCTAATGATGAAAAACCTATCAAATCTCCACAAAGATGAACTCTGGTCTTCCATGGAATTCTAGACGAACTTTATTACAGGCACAGATGACTTGAGTTCAGGAGTTCGAGGCCAGCCAGGGCAACATGGCAAAACCTCATCTCTATAAAAAAAAAAAAATACAGAATTTAACAGAGCATCGTGGTGCATTCCTGTATTCCCAGCTACTCAGGAGGCTGAGGTAGGAGAATTCCTTGAGCTCAGGAGGTCAAGGCTGCAGTGAGCCATGATTGCACCATCACACTCCAGCATGGGCGTCAGAGTGAGATCCTATCAAAAAGAAAACCCCAAAAGATTAGAAGCAAATCACACAAGTTCTTCCTATCTTTTCATTATGGTAAACCTTGATTAAAAGCGAAGGTTATGAATGTAATTTTGCTAAGTGAGGATGTAGTGTATCTGTTGCAAACTGTAATAATTCAGGCCCCTGAAGGTAACATCCTAGCTTTCATTCCGTTTGCAGTCAAATTTCTCTATAGATAATGTCTACATCTGCCACCTTATCTACTCGCAAATATTTATGATTTTATTCCATGAAATTTACTTTTCTCCCCTAAACCTGTAAGCCAAATCTAGTGACCTTTTGTGAATCCCAAACCTCTGTGAATTTTAGATAGATTTAATATTCTTGGCCACTACTTTCTATTCAATCAAATTGAAGAATTCTATAAAATTAAATATATATAAATGTGTATATATATATATATATATATATATATGTCTCTAGCTCATGAAACTTTTAATACTGTAGAACATAGGACATAGAAAATTATAAGAGAAATTGAAATATATTGTCAATTTAAAAGTATACCAAAAACGTTATATGAGAAAGGGATAATATAAATTATTGGAATAAGGAGAAGAATCATGAATAGTTTTATGAGGAATGTAGCATGTGTAACAGGCATTAATTATGATTAAGAACTAACCCTGAGTATATACAAGTTAGCTGTATCCATAAAAATGTAAATCATTCAGCAATAAACTATGAAGTTGTTTTTATTTCATAAGGGTTTTTTTCCATGAAATTTTCAGCCCAAAATGACTGTTTTTTCTTCACATACCACTTATATCATGTGACCAAGTATTTAACTAAAAAATTTATTCTCCAGTCAAATAATTTGTTGTATACTTCTTGGAGCTGTGGATTGCTTCTGTTTTTACTGATTTAAAAATATAGTACAATCTTGTATCTAATAAAAACCTAATAAACTAGCTGGGCACAGTGGCTCATGCTTGTAATACCAGCACTTTGGGGGGCCAAGGCAAGCAGATCACTTGAGGTCAGGAGTTCGAGATCAACCTGGCCAACATGGTGAAATTCCGTCTCTACTAGAAATACAAAAATTAGCCAGGCATGGTAGCAGGCACCTGTAATCCCAGCTACTTGGAAGGCTGAGGCAGGAGAATCACTGGAACCCATGAGTCGGAGGTTGCAGTGAGCCAAGATTGTGCCATTGCACTCCAGCCTGGGTGACAAGAGTGAAACTCTGTCTCAAAAAATGAACAACAGCAACAACAACAACAAAACCCTAGTACAATAGGAAAAAAGTGAATATGACCAAAATATTTTAATAATTCTTTGGAACAAATAGATTAAATGAAAAATATTTCCATTAATATTTTAAACTGTTAAATTCTGTCTAGTTTCATATGGTAGATATGCATTCATTAAGAATTTTAGTTTTAACACTAAACAAAGGATAAGAAAATTATTCTTACATGTGCCTGATTCAGAAGCCACTGCATTTGTTATTATTATCATTATCATTATTATTATTATTATTTTATTATTTGAGCAGGAGTCTTGCTCTGTCACCCAGACCAGAGTGCAGTGGCGTGATCTCGCATCACTGAAAGATCCACCTCCCAGGTTCAAGCGATTCTTCTGCCTCAGCCTCCCAAGTAGCTGGGATTACAGGCATGCACCACCATGTCCAGCTATTTTTTTGATTTTTAGTAGAGATGGAGTTTCACCATGTTGGCCAGGCTGGTCTTGAACTCCTAGCCTTAAGTGATCCACCTGCCTTGGTTTACCAGAGTGCTCAGATGACAGGTGTGAGCCATCGAGCCCGGCTGAATTTCATTATTTAGGATGCTGTTGAGTGGCATCATAAGCTCATAAACTTCCCATTAACTCTTTATACAATGTAGTGTTAACATTATATTGTGTAAAGAATTTACTTTTATGAATTCCTACCTTGTTCTTTAAGAAATTGGAATGGGTATCTCAGGAAAATTAATTAGAAAATACAGAAAATAATATATTCCTTGTGGGATAGCAGTGGGGATTAAATTATATTTATCTAGGTATTGTAAGCACCTAAATACTATAAATTTGAATGCTAATTCTGCTGACTCTATATTGAATTAATGGAATAAACTCTACCATGTATTCATGAGACAATAATACTGGTATATTATTGAATAAAATAGCCTCAGTTTTGTTTTTAAATAAAAAATGTTGATAAATTTTTGAAATAAAATATTGTTTAATCACAATAAACATTTGGCCCCCATCTGCCATGAACCATCATTCACATTGTTAAAATGTTCACTTAGTTTTATTTTTTAATGGCTTATTTTTTTTAGTTTTTATTTTTGTGAGTACACAATAGGTATACATATTTATGGGGTACATGAAATGTTTTGATACAGACATGCAATGTGAAATAATCACATCATGGAGAATGGGGTATTCACCCCCTCAAGCCTTTATCCTTCATGTTACAAACAGTCCAATTACACTCTTTTAGTTATTTTAAAATGTATGATTAAGTTATTATTGACTGTAGTCACCCTGTTGTGCTATCAGATAGTAGGTCTTACTCTTTCTAACATTTAATTTAATATTATTAGTGCTTTTAACAAAGTATATTCATAAAGATTTTGGAGTTTTTCTTCCCTTTACAGGCTGCAAAAAAATAATATCAAACAAGGTTATCTAAAGAGCAGTAGGAGAATGAGCATTGAGATCATAAGTGTCTCACCTGGTCAAAATTATTCAAGTATGAATGCCATTTTTGTCCCTAAGGGAACTGCTGGTTTTCTTTAGGAATTAAATATACCAGAGCAGTAATGACCTGGGAATGTAGGATGCCAAATTGGTTACTATTAACTTGCATCGTGTTGTGATGCAATTGATGTGACATTCATGTACACATACACCAAAATTCGCATGTTCCTGTTTAGTTTTCGTAACAGCAGTTTTCATGTAACGTCCTTGAAAGTCTGAGCCTGGGAATGAAATAAATGGATAAAAAATGAATAATAGTCACATTGCCTCAGAATTTTCAAGAGTTAATTTTAGCTCTATAGAAAAAAAAAATCTCACTTTATCAACAGATAGCATTTCTCAGTGTATTGCATTATCTATAGATATTTATAAAGTTTTTTTTAAAATGGACAATATTAGTACTTTATAACTCATGACAATAAAGCAAAAAAAAAAAAAGGTTTTATCTTAAGTTTATAGCTTAAGCAATAGGGAGAGTTCCAGTTTGTTTCACAAAATTTGTAAAAAACAGAAAATACATTTAGGAATAGAATAATTATTTTTAAAATACTTTGACATTTACAAATCAACAACAAAAAGGTCTGCTGTAAGGGAATATTAGCAAAAGATGAATAGGCAGTTAAAACTAAATGAAATACAATTGGTTAAGGAAGACATCATTTAAGAATTAAAAATTCAGACATATCTATTCTGTTATGTTGACAAAGTTGAAATACTTGCCAAGGCATATTGGAGGCATGAGTGTAAGGGAAAAAAGCGATCATTGTCTATGGAGTAACACAAGCCGAGACTCTTAAGATTAATTTGGCTTTATCTTTCAAAATTAAAAGTATGATTACATATTTACATAGCAATTCTACTTCAAGAAGTTTGCCCTTCATTTATGTTTTTAAATGAGAAAAGGTTTAGATGGACATGGGTTTTCTTTGTAGCTAGGTAATAGGAAAATCAGTAATCTAAATGGACATAGCTCTGTGGTAGTCCATGCCTGTGGCCTTTATACTACAGATTTAAACAAGAGATGAATTTATATAAACAGATGTTGAAATGTGATCATTATATAGTATTAATTGCACAAAAGTAGAATATATATATGTGCATACATACACATAAATGTACATACATATGTGCATGTGTTCTAGTTTATTATATATATTTCAAAGGGCTCTATTTATATGAAAACACTATAAATAAATACATACATAATAAATAAAAAATATGTGTTTGTGCCAAAAAGCACAGAACATTCCTGTTTAGTCTCATACCACCCATTTTATAGCTTTATAGACAGGAAGGAAGTAGAATTTAGTGGTAGTTCAATTTTTGTCTATGTATTCTGGCAGTGATGCTGGTAGCACGTGAGTGTATTTTTGCTAATTCGTATGTTATTTCACTTCAAGAATTGGTAAGTTCTGTGTGTGTGTGTGTGTGTGTGTGTGTGTGTGTGTATGTGTGTGTGTACATATGTGGGTGGTGGCTATAAATATATTTCTGGGTGGCTTATAAAAAGCAGAAATTTGTTTCTCCTAGTTCTAGAGGCTGGTCAGTCCAAAAGTCACCAGTATTTTAGGTATCTGGTGAGCCTGCTTCCTCAGTGACATTCATCTTATTTGATGAGTCCTCATATGGTGGAGGGGAAAGGGAGCTTTCGAGGTTCTCTTTTGTAAGGCCACTAATCCCATTAATGAGAGCTCCATGCTCATGACCTAATCACCTCCCAAAAAGCCCCAAAGCCATCTCCTAATACTATCACTTTGGGTGTTAGGATTTCAACATATGAATTTTGGGTGGATGCAAATATTCATTCAATAATGGTGACTATACTATCCTACGTTAACATTTTATTCTTTTCAAACCATTTGTTCACTTTGTATGTATGCATTTATTTATCTTTGTAGCAAATGAAGGATAAAAATACCTTTTGGAGTAATATCTTGACATACTCCCCAGCTGCTCCGGGTGTCCCATCAGTATTGACTCCTTGGGCTGAAGTAATTTGATCCTCTCAAAATTCAAATTAAAGTGAGAACTATCTCTTTTCCCTTATTTCCTTTCACCAGAAATAGCTATTTCATTTTGTAAAACAACTGGAAGGTAACCGAAAACTTACAGTGGTGTTAAATCACTGTCAGAAAAAAAAAAAAAAAAAAAAAGCCTGTTTAAAAGTTGGGAATACCTCAAGTAAAGCCATTTTATCTGACCAGTGGAAGCAGATTCTAAAGAAAACAGTGAACATGATCATTAGCAGCAATGCACACAGTCATTTATTCATTCAACAGATGAACATTTGATGAACACTTACTGATTCATGGGGAATATAATCCATGCCTAAAGGACAAAGATGAACAAAGACCCCAGTTCTTGCTCTCAAGGAAATGGTAATCTGTTAAGAAGAGTGTACTGGTAAATAGATACACGTAATACTGAGAAGTGTGAAGAATGAAGCAATAAGATGGGCAAAGTAGAGTGCTGACACAAAAGAGAGAGAAATAAAAGCTAGCTGGGCAAGTCAGAACAGGTTTCACATGGCACTGTCTTGAAGAGTGCATAGAAATATTCCACAACCAGCAATGTCCAATTCAGTTGAACTATTTCCATGCTTCCTGTTCAACCTAGATTATATTTTCAATCTTGTTTCTAAAAGAAGGAAAAATAAAAGATAAGTCATTTATAGTGTATACTCTAAGAAAAATGTAGGGTACTTGTTAAATTTATGAGATACTGTCCATACCCTTTCAGCACTCCCATTTTGACTCATGATCTACTTGTGTGCACCTGAGGATTTTCTCTGATGGGTTTGCCACTGTGAGGAAGGCTAAAAGTGCTGGAATATTGAAGACCCAAGTGACATCCTTGGGGTTAATAACATATGAAAACTGGATTCTAAAACTAAACTTTTCACACTTGAATAGGATGCATGAGGCATGTCTGTATCCTTTGTTAGACGTCTCCGTGGCATTGAGTCCTAGTCATCCAGAGTCATAACTTGCTCATTAAGGGGCCCTGTATGTTCCTTTCTTCTCTGTTTCACTTCTCTACTTCCCTGTTGATGCCTCCTGTGATCTCCATCATAATCAGCTACATGGACTCAAATTCCTCATTTAAGAGAGGACACAAACAGATGGAAAAACATTCCATGTTCATGGCTAGGAAGAATCAATACCGTGAAAATGACCATACTGCCCAAAGTAATTTACAGATTCAACGCTATCCCTATCAAGCTACCAATGACCTTCTTCAAAGAACTGGAAAAAAACACCTTAAACTTCATATGGAACCAAAAGAGAGCCCGCATAGCCAAGTCAATTCTAAGCAAAAAGAACAAAGCTGGATGCATCACACTACTGGACTTCAAACTATACTACAAACCTACAGTAATCAAAACAGCATGGTACTGGTACCAAAACAGAGCTATAGACCAATGGAACAGAACAGAGGCCTCCGAGGCAGCACAACACATCTACAACCATCCGATCTTTGACAAACCTGACAAAAACAAGCAATGGGGAAAGGAGTCCCTGTGTAATAAATGGTGTTGGGAAAACTGGCTAGCCATGTGCAGAAAGCAGAAACTGGACCCCTTCCTGACACCTTACACTAAAATTAACTCCAGATGGATCAAAGATTTAAACATAAAACCTAACACCATAAAAACCCTAGAAGAAAATCTAGGCAAAACCATTCAAGACATGGGCATAGGCAAGGACTTCATGACCAAAACAGCAAAACCATTGGCAACAAAAGCCAAAATAGACAAATGGGATCTAATCAAACTCCACAGCTTCTGCACAGCAAAAGAAACAGTCATTAGAGTGAATCGGCCACCAACAGAATGGGAAAAAATTTTTGCAGTCTACTCATCTGACAAAGGGCTGATATCCAGAATCTACAAAGAACTGAAACAGATTTACAAGAAAAAAACAAACAAGCCCATTCAAAAGTGGGTGAAGGATATGAACAGATACTTTACAAAAGAAGACATACATGAAGCCAACAAACATATGAAAAAATGCTCATCTTCACTGGTCATTAGAGAAATGCAAATCAAAACTACATTGAGATACCACCTCACGCCAGTTAGAATGGCGATCATTAAAAAATCTGGAGACAACAGATGCTGGAGAGGATGTGGAGAAATAGGAACACTTTTACACTGTTGGTGGGAGTGTAAATTAGTTCAACCATTGTGGAAGACAGTGTGGCCATTCCTCAAGGACCTAGAAATAGAAATTCCATTTGACCCAGCAATCCCATTACTGGGTATATATCCAAAGGACTATAAATCATTCTACTATAAGGACACATGCACACGAATGTTCATTGCAGCACAGTTTACAATAGCAAAGACCTGGAACCAACCCAAATGCCCATCGATGATAGACTGGACCGCGAAAATGTGGCACATATACACCATGGAATATTATGCAGCCATCAAAAACGATGAGTTCGCATCCTTTGTAGGGACATGGATGAACTTGGAAACTATCATTCTCAGCAACCTGACACAAGAACAGAAAATCAAACACCGCATATTCTCACTCATAGACGGATGTTGAACAATGAGAACACATGGACACAGGGAGGGGAGCATCTCACACTGGGGTCTGTCGGGGGGAAAAAGGGGAGGAACAGTGGGGGTGGGGAGTTGGGGAGGGATAGCATGGGGAGAAATACCAGATATAGGTGATGGGGAGGAAGGCAGCAGATCACACAGCCATGTGTGTACCTGTGCAACAATCTTGCATGTTCTTCACATGTACCCCCAAACCTAAAATGCAATAAAAAAATAAAACAAAACAAAAGTCTGATCTTGGGGAATCCAGTTTTAGACATTGAGCCATGGACTGGCTGGGAGGGATATGAGAGGAGACAAAGGGGCTCCAATGTTGCTGGTTCAGGAAACAGATGAATAACCGCACCAGTTAGTGAGTGTGTACTGCCTTTCAGGGCCTGTGGGGATGCTTTGTTCAGTACAGATCCTGCCCAGCCAAGCACTGAAGAATTCATGAATTTTACTGTAATCTAAACTGCCTGTGGCGTTATGAACCTGTGTAATAATGTGTAGTGTTTGCTTTAGTACCTGGATTTTGCTAGCTTGTTAGCATCTCCCACGTGCATTTGCAAGACCTTGGCCACTCTTCAGTGTTTCCTACTCTAATTTACATCATTGTTCCTGCAGGATGTCTATCACTCAGACATTCTGAAGTTTGGACTGATGGCTTGACTTAGCTCTGCAATTGGATGCTTCTCCCAGAATCTTTCTCACCTCTATCAACTACACTATAGATAGCTTAGACGGAGGTTTCCCTCCACGGGTGCTGCAGCTCAACCCCCGGCCCTAGACCACTGTCAGTCTCTTCAATGCTGCTGTTTGGTGCTTTGCTTGGTGCTTTCAATATGCATGAAGTCACAGCTAGTCAACTTATATCCATGAAGCAGCAAGGGGAAACTTCCCATCCTCGGTGTTTTACTCTGTGCTCTGTTATAAAGGAGGCAAAGTAGAGTTGCTGGACCCCAAAGACTGACTTTTAATAAAATATTTAAAATTTATTCATAGATCTTATATCCCAGGGCACATATTTGACATCAAAATGCGTGATTTGGTGGTAAGTGCAGGTAACAACCATCAAGATGTACTTGGGGCTCCTCCTCCATCCAAATCTTAGGCTCTATTATTATTTAGTTTGTCCTGTCTATATCGGCAGGATGATTTTTATGTGAGAACACTAGACCTGGCCATTGACATTGTGCTTTTTGCAGCTCCTCAGATTTGATGTCATAAAAGCTAATATGTTGTCTAATTATGGAGAGTTTTAAGTTATTAATTTTGTTTTTATCAGGAGATTCTTAACCCCCTATACAAATTCGATGTAAATAGATACTGAAAGGTAAGGTTAATATTTAACTCCTTTACCCACCAGATGTAGCTGAATCTTTGCATTGGACCAGTGAGAATCCGACTTACTCTGAATCATGGCTACTTTGCTTTGAGTATAGTTCAATGTCAGTGTTGTTACGGAAGTATAAATGATGGTTATTTATGCTTGCATGTTTTCCAGAAAGCTAGACTATTTTATTATATTGGCTTTCTGATGATTTAACTGAAGTTCATAAACTAACAAATAAAAATCTAAAAACAGAGGGGGGCCTAGACAAACTGCAATGATTAAAGAGTATAGTTACTTTGAAGCCAAGATGAGGTAAAGGGGATAACTTAAGACGTATTTATTCTTAAAGTGACATATCTTGTCGTTACTACATTACAGACGCACACGGACCATTTATTTTTTTCTCTTATGAAGAATTTCAAATATATACAAAAATAAAAAGTAGTATAATGAATACCATGTACTGCTCACTCAGCTCTAACCATTATTATTATTACCATGTGGTTTCCTATCTACCCACTTCCTATTCTCTGTTTTGAGACAAATCCCAGAAACTGTATCACTTCTGCTGTAAACATTTCAGCTTGTATTCCCAAGTTACCCCTTTTTAAACATAAATACAATGCTGTTGTCACATCCAGAATTTTTTTTTTTTTTCCTGAGACCCAGTCTCTCTCTGTCGCCCAGGCTGGAGTGCAGTAGCGTGATCTCGGCTCACGGCAACATCCGCCTCCGTGGTTCAAGAAATTCTCCTGCCTCAGCCTCCTGAGTAGCTGGGATTACAGCCATGTGCTACCACACTTGGATATTTTTTTATGTTTTTAGTAGAGATGGGTTTTGCCATGTCTGTCAGACTGGTCTTGAACTCCTGACCTCAAATGATCTACTCGCCTTGGCTTCTCAAAGTGCTGGGATTACAGGCATGAGCCACCGCCCTTAGCCCCGGAAAATATTTTCTTAATATCGTCAAATACAGTTTATATTTCCCAGATTATTCTATAGGACTCCTCTCTTCTCTCTGCTGTCTGTTTCCTCCACACCCCACATACTCCTCGTCCTCATCCTCCTTCTTCTCACTCTTTATTTTCATTTTTGAAGAAACAGGACCTTTTGTCTAGGTTTGTCGATTATATCCGCATGGTGTTTTTTAATGTGTTTCACTGTCTCCTGTGGTGCTGATAAATTAGCAGCTAAGTCTAGAGAGCTACTTATAGTCAGTTTGATTTTGTTCTTTTTTTTACTCAAGATGATTGTATAGAAAGTGTTGTGTACTTTCATCCAAAAGTGTATAATGTTTGATATTGGCAGCCATCGATGATCATGGTCTTGATTAATTATTTCATTATGGGTTGCAAAACAATGATATCCTGTTATCTCGTCTTCATTTGTCAGGAGAAGTAGTTCTATAAAGAGAACTATTTACAGGTGCCCGCCACCACGCTGAGCTAATTTTGTGTATTTTTAGTTGAGATGAGGTTTCATCCTGTTGGTCAGGCCGTTCTTGAACTCCTGACCTCAGATGATCCACCTGCCTCTGCTTCCCAAAGTGCTGGGATTACAGGCATGAGCCACAGCACCTGGCTTATAAAGAGACTCTGCATTTCTATTTGATTGCCTTGTAGTACAATTCATACAAAACAGAGTAAATGCTTCAGTTTCTCTCCCAAAAGAACAATTTTCAAAATAATGAATTACTTCCCTAGTCTCTTCTGAAAGTTACCAGTGAATATATATATATATATATATTTTTTAAGATGGAGTCTCACTCAGTTGCCAGGCTGGAGTACGGTGATGCGATCTTAGCTCACTGCAACCTCCACCTTTCAGGTTCAAGTGATTCTCCTGCCTCAGCTTCCCGAGTAGCCGGGACTACAGGCGCATGCCATCACACCTACCTAATTTTTGTATTTTTAGTAGAGAGAGGGTTTCACCATGTTGGCCATGACAGTCTTAATCTCTTTACCTCATGATCTGCCTGCCTCGGCCTCCCAGCTGGGATTACATGTGTGAGCCACCGCACCCAGCACCAGTGAATATTTTATTTATTTTTCATCATCCATTTGTTTTGGTATCACTACAAATGCATGAACTTAAATATGTTTAAATCTAACCGAGGTGCTCAATCTTCTGTATTATTATCCTAATTGTCCTCATATTTTTCTATCTTGATGTCATGGAAGCCTCCTTCACATTGCCCTCCTGAGTCCTTTCTATATGACACTAATACACTTTGATTGACCACAGCTTCTATTGTAAATCACCAATGGGCGCTCCTGAGGTATGGATATAACATTTCTTTCTGGATTATTTATTCATTCAGAAAATTTATTTAGTAACTAACATTTAGAAGGAGTTAACAAGGAAGCAGTAAAGCAGCGAACATTCCTAATTTCAATATTTGGACTAATACAATCAATCAAAAACAGTAGTTATTGATAACTTATTATGTGGTTAGCACACTCAAAACTGTATGCAGAGAAAAATGATGAGAGATTAGATCTCCTCCTAACTGTAACAAATTTTCAATCTGAGCACAGATTTTGCTACCGCAAATTTGGATGCCTAGTATTAGCATCATCAAGATTTTCTTTCTTTCCTTTTTTTTTTTTTTTTTTTTTTTGACATGTTGTTTCACTCTGTCTCCCAGGCTGGAGTGCAATGGTGCAATCCGGGCTCACCACAACCTCCGCCTCCCCAGTTTCAAGCAATTCTCTGCCTCACCTTCCTGAGTAGCTGGAATTATAGGCACCCGCCACCATGCCTGACTAATTTTTGTATTTTTAGTAGAGACGAGATTTCACCATCTTGGCCAGGCTAGTCTTGAACTCCTAACGTCCTGATCCACCCGCCTTAGCCTCCCAAACTGCTGGGATTAGACGTATGAGCCACCGCACCCGGGCTCATCAAGACTTTCATAGCTATGGAACCATCAGATATGAAATAATCTTAATATGCAACCTCAACCTGTTCTTCCTCTCGCAATTTAGGTTACATTAATTTATTACATTCGTTTTTGGATAAGAAAGACAGAATCATAGTTCTTGCAGTCATTATTATAATTTTTTGTTATGCTTATCTTTACCTCCTTCCAATTTTTATATCTTAAGGTAGTTCATTTGTGTGTGTGTGAACTGCCTTCACTTTTATCTTTTTTTTTTTTCCTTTTTATGGAGAATGGTGTCTCGCTATATTGCCCAGGCAGGTCTCGAACTCCTGAGCTCAAGCTATCCCCCCGCCTCTGCCTCCCTAAGAGTTGGGATTACAGGTGTGAGCCACTGCGCCTGGCCTGTCTTCAATTTTAAGACAGTTTTATTATGAAACTCACAGTACAATACACACATATGCATAAATTTCTGTATATGTGGAATGTGTGTTTATGTGTATATGTTTGCAAATATGTCAATTTCATTGAATAGAGTGGTATGATTGTCCTTGGCCTCTTAGATTCTGTATATTAGCATATGTTCTAGGGCTCCTGATGCTTCTTGCAGGCACAAGGCATTTTCAGAGGTTGTGTAGATCCGGGAAGGACAGTTATTGGGTCACATCTCACATCATCACTGTTTCTTTCTTGCCCCTGTCTTACAGTAGCACCCTTCATGGTATTGTGTAAAGGCTTCATTGTTTCGAATTCATTTTGTCCTCTAGTGCTACTTTCCATGCTGACAAAACCATAGCGGAATTGATGCCCTGGCTTGTACTGCAGGAATATTGCCTCCAAGCGTATCAAGTACAGGAAGCTAAATCCTATATATTATTAAGCCAGATCAGTAACATGTACTCAACAATGTTGTGAGACATATTTTGTTTTAATAAAATGATGACGTTACAAATTCTTCAACTTTCCTATACGTGTGGAGGTGTGTGTGAATGTCTGTATTAATCTACCCCATGTCTCCTGGATAGTGTTTTTCTACAAAGAACCAAGCTCAGCTTCCCCTAGTGTTAAGACATTTTACTTCGTGCTTGGTATAGTGTAGTGCTACTCAAACTTGAGTAATAAACAGGCCAATTTAATGAAATAAAAAGTCCTATGCTCAACTAATGGTGATATAAAGTTATTTTTATTAAAAGTTACTTATATAAGCACAAATATAAAACAAAGGCACTCTCATTATGGTTAAAGGGCATATAGATCTACAACACCAAATAATATTTTCAAATCAAATAAAACAGAAGTACAGAAAAGCAATAAAATTCAAATGCACAACCTTAATGTACCTGCCAATGTTGTCTTGGATAAATTAAATAGCCTTTTGTAATGTGAATATAGTACTAGCTGCAATGGTGCAGGTTATTTTATTTTTTAGCATTTTTCAATATATGTTTTGAAGACAATTTTACTGCTTTTCTCTATTCAGATCTTTGCAAAAAACTCATGTATAGACTATAATCATTTTTTTTGCCATTATGTAGTCCTGTGCTTTTGTGTCGTTAGCCTTCCCCAGCTATAAACGTATAATATTCTATTATTATATGCTGTTGTCATTTTCCACAATCAAAAGTACAAATTATTAAGTTTAGGAAACTGAAGATTCAGTCTAAAACATGTTGTTCAGATGAAATTATCCATAAGAAATAAAAGTTGTGTTCTTATAACTGGAAAAAGAACTTAACACAAGTATCATATGCACAAAACTGAGATGGCTTAGTTCTTGCTATCATTATGAGGGCGCCAATGGCAATCAGATGAGCTTTAACAGCTGAGAAAATGTTAGACCCATATGTATATGGGCCTGGAAATCAACATAGCAGTAAATGTGTACCTTCAAATAGCTCAAAAGCAGCTCATAATAACTGCTTGAGATTATCTCAGTGATAAAGTCAGTATAACATAGTGTTTTTTATTTTAAAAAGGAACAATGATTACTTTCTTTACAGAATGCTTATTAAAATATACAGATGATTGAAAAAACAATATTAATAAAAAGCAGTAATTTGTTTAGTGGCATTATGAACATTAATTATTTAATTAAAATTTCCTTCAATAGTTAACAAAGATTTATTGAGTTTCTGTGAGTCAAGTATTCTCCTAAAGGCTCTGCCTTAGAATTTTTAAATGCATTTAGCAATGAGTATGTATTAAACCTAAAACAAAATGCATGATTCGGGTTTAAAAAAAAATGGCAGTGGGAGTAATTGAATGCTGAGGTTAAACAGAATGGGCAAATCAACCATATCATAAAAAAACTTTTAAGTGGATATTATATTCCAGATACTCTTTCATATTTCAACTGTTTATAAAGTCAAATATTTCCTTAGAGAACCTTGACTAATACAGGAAGTAAATGAATACTTGCCTATATAGACAAAATAAAATAATAACTACAAAAGCCAGAAACCAAGCTAGACCAAAACAAAGCAAAAACAGAAAACCTGTGATGACATAACTTATCTTTCAATAGGATTTTCTCAGAATGGGAGGCAATATCTATTTCATTTTTCCGTGATCCGTAGTTTCCAAAATTTGTATAAATAACATATGTAATTTTACAAGGGAAAAATACTATTCAACAAATACATTGAGTGGTATCATGCAGTACCTCATTTAAATTCACCTTTTTTTTTTTTTTTACAAATACTGCAATAAAATAATCATGTTTACCTTCTTCACATATTCATTGATGTTGGCATGCATGGTTTTATCTACATGTTGTGATATTTTGAGACCACGTGACCTTCACAAACTGAAACCAAACCAACCAAATAACCAATTATCAAAGATAAACAAAAGTGGACATCAGTTTAATTAGTAAGGGCAGATTTTAATCAGTAATATACTATTACAATAGAGAAGAGTTCAGCATGAACTGAACAGAACTTTGATTTGTATAGAGGTGACTGGGAGTTTTAAAGGCAGAATGAGAGAATGAGTTTGAGTGGGAGCTCATTAGAGTCAGGGAAGTAACAAATGACAAAAAATGGGAAGGTGGGTTGTTCCATGGGAAACCCTCCACGTTTCTAAATGCCACTTAAGGTTAGGCTCCTGCCTTTTCACTGTCTTCAGGTTTTGACTGGAACAAATGGTAAATTATTTAGGGAGCTTTGAGTTTTCTCAGACATGCACCTTAAGGGAGGCTAGAGTTATCCTACAGATGTGGTTTTGATCTGTTAGAATCTATGTCAGTGTTTTTTGTTCAAGTCTTTACAGGCCAACGTTGTGGCCTAGCTGAGAAGAGGGCTCAGAGGAGCCTGGCTAAAGTTTGGTCAAGAAGACAGTCTTGGTGGAGCCTTACTCTTTTTCAAGTAAAGAAGACACATTATTCTTCCTTGTGAACAACATAGTTCATTTGTCATTCGATTGCCTTTTGTTTATTAAGGACTAGCTAAATCATCTGTTGAGACTTGGTAGTAGAGCATAGTTGCTGGATGATGCATGTGATCCGGCATTTAATGAAAGGTACCTCTCTGGAAACAAACGTAAAAATGAAGACTTGTTGGAGAAGAATATAAATCCTATTTTTTGAGTCTAGAGTGCAGCCAGTTGAGAAGTTTTCTAGACATTGAGTTCTAAGCGTCTTCAGATGGTAAAGTGGTAATCTGTTGAATTTTCCAGTTTATAGTTTGAATATGCTGATGGCATGAACATGAATTTCACAGTCATAGTTATTTCCTAGAGCAGAGCACAGATGACCTGCTGGAGTTCCAATGGACTTTCTAAATGACTCTTGTAGCAGGAGCTCCAGGCATGAAGGTTGCCTATAGATGATTTGTTGTGGTGATAAATCTTTTAAAGTTTATATCAAGTTGTCAGGCTTTAGCATACTAGTCTTTTTCAAGTCCTGGGGGAAAAGGACAGCTGCAAGACAACCTTGTAGGCTGTCCCAGTAGAAAGAGTAGGTGGCAGGAGTCCCAGTAAGGATATGGGCGGTCTGATTTTAGTTCTCAGTGATGCCAAGTCAAGAAGGAAGGCAAAAAATTAGAAATATCAGTTTGGAGAGTTGTAGCCAGATATTGAAGGAAAACTAAAAAAATTGAGTATTTGGTAAGAGCTGACAAAATGGGTGAGATGGCAAAATTAAGTTTAATTTACAGGTAAATGATAAAATGCCCAAGACAATGAACAAGATTAGAATCTGATAACCCACAATGGTGTGTTGTACATAACACACAACAAAACTGGAATTGAATGAGTAGAGTCCCTGGATCTAGGGTCATCAGAATGTAGCTATTAAGAGTTGGATTCTGAAGCCAGATCACCTGGGTTCAAATTAGGTGTCTTGTATTTTATGCACTGCGTGCTCTCAGGCAAATTATCTTCTTTGTGCCTAGTTTATTCATTTACAAAAGAAATCTTAAGAGTATATATCTCATAGGATTGTTCTGAAGATTAAATGAGTGAGTTACTTTCAACTCTGTCTGGCACATTGCTGTTAAGTTATTACCTTCCTAATATACTTTCTTACTTTATAATTAAGAAAAAATACAAATTCAGTAAATGAACATACTTCTAATAACTTATTAAGCATATTATGTAGTTCATTAAATGTATTGCCTTTTGACATGTTAAAAATAACATATCCCTCATCCCCCAAATATTCCTGTATGCCTGTCTTAAAGTAGTTTTGTATGTTAAAGTTGCATTTATAATATCTAAGAATTTTTTTTCTCCTTTTAGCAGGTTGATAATAATGTATATTGCAATCATAATAATGTAAGTTCTGGTTAAAATAGTTCTTTAGGTAACATGTAGAAGTTAAGTGAATGAGGTAATAAATTAACTATAAGATTATCTTTCTGTTAGGGAGGAAAAACACCTCTGGGTTGAATATATATTTTGCACACATGTGAAAGGAAGAAGAAAAACAGGAAATACCATTTCCAATGCTGAGTTTAGTAAATTTTAGTTGATTGGATAAACATTTTAGTTAAAGGTAGTAATCTTAACTTGAGATTACTTGAGAGGTAAAATTATATATTTTATTAGGAGATGACATTGTTGGATAACTTACAGATACAATAAGTGGAAGGGTTTCCTATTAAGGTAACTAACAGTCCTCTGGTAAATTAAGTAGTAGGAGGAACTTGTGTTAGGAGATCAACATCCAAGTTACAATTCACTTGGTGGGAATCTTTCCAGTGCCTGAAGATACAGAGATTTTCAATAGAAATAAGGTTTTTCTGAGAAATTAAATGAAATAAAATGTGCAATAGTGATTGATAAGCACTGTTTATTGAAGAAAGAATTTCTCTTTATTCTTGTCCTTTGCTTTTCTTAAACTTTTGCTATTTATTCTATTTTCATCTATTTTTAACAAACTTTGTTATTGAAGCATAACATAACCATATACTATAAACATAGATAGCCACCACTCAGATCACCACTTGGATCAAATATAAGGAACTAATATATTTTATTTTAACTGCAATCTCTTCTCTCTTATTCTGAAAATCGATGTTTCTAATGACATTAGTATAATTAATTGCTTATTTGGTAACAAGCTTACTATATACATATAATGGTTCCAAAATAATAGTTATTGAATTATTTTTATAAAACCAAATTAACACAAAGATTTATAGCAATTTCTGCATTTATTTTATTATTATATGTTTACAGACATTGGCTAACACTTCTGATGATCAGGCTTCTCTCGATTAACTGAAGACAGCCTTACACTGCAGCTGTGTATTTCTTATTCCATCTGGAACTGATGCCATCAGACATTATGTCTGCCATATTTTTTCTTCTGTGGAAAATCACAGTTTTCTTTCTGAATTGCTTATTTTTACCTTTGGCTGCTGCTGTAGATCTTTCATTTGTTCTTATCTTATGCTGTGCCCTGGCTCTAAAAAGTGTTCTCACTGTCTCTTTGCTTTCATTTTTTTTTCTTTCCTATTCCTAGGCCCTTAAATCACAATATCTGTCAGAGTTCCAGAAGAAAGAATAAATACTCAAAGGAATCATGACTATTATAATAGTTGATAGTGTTTACTTTGGCCTAATTGTTTATAGAGTTGTCTCAAGAATCAAAACAACGATTATATGTATACAATCTTGATCGTAAACCAAGCCTCAGTTTCCCATATGCCTATGTCATAAGTTACCAATACATAACTGTTACAATATTTCTTCGACTGTATGTATACACCATGCAGAGGTAGACTATGTATACTTTGCATCCTGCTGTTTATCACATACCTGGCACATATTAGGCACTGAAATAGTTGCTTAATATATCAAAATAAAATTGAATAGGGAAAATGTAATTTCTTAAGTTAGTGTTCCCCTCTCTCTACCCAAAAGTATTAAATATATACTAGAGCAGAAAGGCTACACTGGTTTATAAAAATAAAAAATAAAAAAAAAAACCAAGAGTTTATGAGGACTCTAACATTATGATACAGATATAAGAAAAACAAAGAAATGAGTATAGTAATTGAAACGGTGCCCAGAACACCCTCTTTGTTGACACTAAAAGTATGTTCATCAGACCAAATCTGTACTGTTCAGCTCTGGGAAACATAATTTAAATGAGACACTGAAAAACTGCAGCCTGTCTAGAAAGCAACTTATAATTTTAGGACTGTATCAGCTGTCTTCAAATATTCAGAAAGCTATGCAGTGGAAATGCAATGAAGCATATTCTTACTATGATGAGAAGAAAGGAAAGGGAGCCCTTTGTCCACTAAAGGTTTAAACAAACAAACTTTTAATAGTGAGAGATGGCCAAAAATATAAAAAAAACTTAATCTGGAAGTAATGAGTTATTTTTCACTGAGGTGTGGGCAGGGGCTTTATACCTATTTAAGGAATGCTGTATTCCCCTAGAAAACCAGCATAAGATAAGGATAACCTCTCTTTCCATTCCTATCAACATAGTATTAGAAATCTTGACCAGGGAAATCAGGCAAGAGAAAGAAATAAAGCACCTCCAAGTAGGAAAAGACAAAGTCAAACTATCTCTGTTTGCAGACAACATGATGCTATATTAGAAAACCCCATGGTCTCAGCCCAAAACCTTCTTATACTGATAAACAACTTCACAAAGTCTCAGGATACAAAATCAATGTGCAAAAATCACTAACATTCCTATACACCAACAACAATCAAACTGAGATAGAATTCAGGAATGCGATCACATTCACAATTGCCACAAAAAGAATAAAATACCTAGGAATACAGCTAATTAGGGGAGTGAAAGATCTCTGTGTGGAGAACTACAAAACACTTCTCAAAGAAATGAGAGATGACAGAAACAAATGGAAAAACATTCCATGTTCATGGATAGGAAGAATCAATATCATTAAAATGGCCACACTGCCCAAAGCAATGTATTACATTCAATGCTATTCCTATTAAACAACCATTGAGATTTTTTACAGAACTAGAAAAAACTATTTTAAAATTCATATGGAACCATAAAAGCCCAAATAGCCAAGGCAATCCTAAGCAAAAACAAAAGAACTGGATATATCACATTACCTGACTTCAAACTACACTACAAGGCAACAGCAGCGAAAACAGCATGGTACGGGTACAAGAAGAGATACATAGATCAAGGGAACAGAATAGAGAACCCAGAAATAAGACTGCACACCTAGCAACCATCTGATCTTCAACAAAGCTGACAAAAACAAGCAATGGGGGAATGACAACCTATTCAATAAACAGTGCTGGGATAACTGACTAGCTTTATGCAGAAGATGGAAACTGGACCCCTTATTACACCACGTAAAAAGATTAACTTAAGATAGATGAAAGACTTAAATATAAAACCCCAAACTGTAAAAACCCTGGAAGACAACCTAGGCAGTACAATTCAGGACATAGGAATGGGCAAAGGTTTCATGACGAAGACACCAAAAGCAATTGCAGCAAAAGAAAAAAATTGACAATTGGGATCTAATTAAACTAAAGAATTTCTGCACAGCAAAGGAAATTATCAACAGAGTGATCCGACAAACTACAGAATGGAAGAAAATTTTTGCAAACTATGCATCTGACAAAGGGCTAATATCCAGCATCTATAAGGAACTTAAACAAATTGATAAGAAAAAAAAAAACATATTAAAAAGCGGGCAAAGGACATGAATAGAGACTTCTCAAAAGAAGACATAGATGCAGCCAACAAGCATATGAAAAAACTCTCAACATCACCGATCATTAGTGAAATGCAAATCAAAGCCATAATGAGATACCATCTCACACCAGTCAGGATGACAATTAATAAAAGGTAAAGCAATAACATGCTAGTGAGGTTGGGAAAAAGGAACACTTATACACTGTTAGTGGGGCTGTAAATTTGTTCAACCATTGCGGAAGACAGTGTGGCAATTCCTCAAAGACCGACAGACAGAAATATCATTCAACCCAGCAATCTCATTACTGCATATACACTGAAAGGAATATAAATCATTCTATTATAAAGGTGCATGCACATGTATGTTCATTGCAGCACTATTCACAATAGCGAAGACATGGAGTCAACCTAAATGCCCATCATTGATAGACTTAATAAAGAAACTGTGGTACATATACACCATGGAATACTATGTAGCCATAAGAAAGAATGAGACCATGTCCTTTCCAGGGACAGAGGTGGATCTGGAGGCCATTATCCTTAACAAACTAATGCAGGAACAGAAAATCACATACTGCATGTTCTCACTTATAGGTGGGAGCTGGGTGATGAGAACACATGGAGGGGAATAACATACACTGGGGCCTATCAGAGGGTGGAGGGTAGGAGGAGGAAGAGGATTAAAAAAAAAATAACTGATGGTGTCAAAACTACGTTCTGACTCAAAAAAAAAATAACTGATGCGTACTCAGCTTAATATCTGGATGACAAAATAATCTGTACAACAAACCCCCATGACATATGTTTACCTATATAACACACATGCACATGTACCCTTGAACTTAGAAGAGCAAAGAAATGCTGTGGGTAGGTTTGGTGGACAAACTAGGAATTGGAGAATATATGGGAATTTTACAATAGTCTTACTGGAGGCTTAGTGGGTTTTAGTAGTGTTTCAAGGGCCATATCTAGAGTGAGAAGACAGTGGATGCCCACTACCACCATTAGCATTCCTTTAGCTGAATGGCCCACTCTCCATCTGTTTCATATTGGACTCCTAGGTCACATTCTATTTAAAGAGTTTCCATTCAACTCTGAGATCCTTGAATCCTTAGTACTTTTCATGGGTCCTTGGAGCAATTTTATTGGAATTTTTAAAATGTTGATTAAATGGATTGAGGTGAAAGGAACCTGTTGCACAGAACTGGTTCTCTGTTATGAGTCCACAAAGGTCTTGAATTCCATAAATATTTTACTTACTAATAAGAGTCTTAGTATATTAAAATTATAGTAAGCTTGATTATTTTCTGTCATGTTGGCATAGTTCAGTTAGCAAGTAATAAAATGAAACAGTGATGATATGTAAGTAGACGTATTAACATGCCCTTCTATGGAGCTAACAGTAAGAAGCAGATGGGACGGTCTGAGGAACGCACTGACAAGATTTTTTGAAGCCAACTGGTACTGTACCTGTTAACCTGGAAGAAGATTAACATAGTAGAACAACTACTGTCATTCCATATTTCTTACCACAAAAAGATGTTTTATTACATTCATTGTAAGTTCTTGGTAGCACATTCAGGATGCAAGCTTCTTCCTAGTTTCTGCACATGTCTTTCTTATAATAGCATATTGTCTTTGAAAATTCCATCTGATTTGATGATTTGGGCTATGCCATCAAGGCAATAAACAATTGTTTTCCTTAAATTTTATTACAGGTCATTGAATTTCATGATATACAGCGAATATTTCTATATTGATTTGTTTGTATTTTTATTTTTTCAAGCTCCTTGTAAGCGAGGAATAGCAGTGTATTTTTAATTTTCTAAACTATTTAAAATAATTGACACCAATAATTCAAGTTAAATTCTGGTTATATACACCAATGATAATATCTTTTTCTAACTTATATTTGATATTTATGATATTTTTTAAAGTAACATTTACTTTCATCACTATCATAGAGATGGGACATAAAATATAAGCATTATGCTAGGCATGTATAACTTGCTTAGTAATTATTTGCTGAATGAATGAAAACTGTAAAAATCGATAGTTTTGCCTCTTACACATCTTTATCTCTTCTAATGCTCATTTTGCTGTATTAGTTTATCTTTGCCTTTTTTAAGAGTAGAAAACACCATTTCATCTTTTACATATAAAAATGATTCTGGTCTGAACAGTTACTCACATCTTCACTTAAATATCTTTTTTTTTTTTTTTTTTTTTTTTTTTTTTTTTTTTTTTTTTTTTTTTGAGACAGAGTCTTGCTCTGTTGCCGAGGCTGGAGTGCAGTGGTGTGATCTCTGGTTGCTGCAACCTCCACCTCCTGGGTTCAAGTGATTCTCCTGCCTCAGCCTTCCGAGTAGCTAGGGTTACAGCATGCACCAAGACACTCGGCTATTTTTTGTATTTTTAGTAGACACAGGATTTCACCATGTTGGCCAGGCTGGTCTCCAACTCCTGACCTCAAGTGATCCACCTGTCTCGGCCTCCCAAAGTGCTGTGATTAGAGGCAGGCATGACCCACCATACCCAGCCCAGTTAAATTTCAATTTGAATTTGGAAGCTCTACTAAGGTAGTAATGTGAACTTTCAGTATTATTAGAAAGCTCATCAATCTGAAATTTAGCATAGGATAAAGGAATAAAAAGCATAAAGACCTTACTTCCTATGAGAGCTAGAATCCATGACCTGAAAAATAAAGTAGATGAATTCACTTATAAAACTACATTTTTAAACTGTCACTTCTAAATTTGGGGAAATTAGTGGTGAATGGGTTTCTAATACATCGAACATGAAGCAGTGGGAAATATGTTACGGGTTGTGACAGATTCCAGCTTCCCATGAGACTGTGACTTTTAGAATCAGTGTGTTATAAAATTGATCTGAACTTTGTCCCTGATGCTAGAAAAGTGGCAACCTGTGACTGGTCTAAAGTAAGCTAAAGAAGCTGAACAAATGCTGGCATTCATACATGGTTTGAGAAGTAGCCCTTCTTCATTTAGGGGAAAGACTTATAAAGATCCAGATTGAGAAAACACCGCATCTGTAATAAAGTGGCTCAGGAAAATGTTTTATACTAGCATATCTTCAAGTTTCCACTTAAGGCTATTCTTCATGAATATTTAAAAAGAGGTGATGTCAAATATAAAAGCACAAGAGGCCCCGAGGGCTTAGTATCTTTATTTGCATCAAGGTTTCTCATAAATAATTCTATTTTAGGATATAGGCTCTGGTATATATGTAATAAATGTGAGTCTTTTTAATATCAGAGTTACCCTTAGGATAGTAAGTGTAATTATTTCAAAGAAATATAAAAATAAAATGAATAAAGTATTTCAGGTACCTTAGATCATTGCAAATTAGTCATCAAGTCTCTTTCAGTTTTTCTTGGATTATATGAATAATGCCTTGGGATAGAGTAAACTCACTAAAGTATATTTCTGAGGACTGGGGGTGGAAAAGGTTTCAGAAAAGGGAAGCCCGTGGGAAGAATTTTTCTACTGACTGTCAAGTAATTCATCTCAACAGAAGAAAAGCTGATTTTCAATCAGTTTAAGGTAATAGAATATGTCAGAATTCTAGGGGTTTGCTTTGTTCAATAGCCCACTTAACCTGCTGGAGAACACCCTAGGAATAACAAATGAATCATAAGGTAGAGGGACATTCAAGCACACTTGTTTTCTTTGAATATTGATATTTTCCCCTCAAAATTGTATGTCTAGAAAAGCAGCTTCTGCTTAGGAAGAGTCTGTAGGGCCAGAAGCATAAATAACTGTCAAATATAAAGTTGCATCACCTCCCCAAGATTTTAGGAACTTCTAGGCTGGGGAAATGTGGCCTGAAGGCTGCTGGTTTTGCCACTCTCTGTATTCCATCAGAAAAAATGTGGGGTTATAATCTGAAGCTGCAGGTGTTGAAATGCTCATAGTAGTTTTACCCCATGGCTTGTTAGCTGAATATTGCTGACAATATAGGAATTCTTCATCGCAGAAGGAATGAGCCTCCCTGGACTGATAACTTCCTAATTTATGGTGTGTGTGATGTTTTGGTAAAGTAGCAAATAGTGGGGGCATGGGCTTGATAAACCTAGAAGGTAGCTTTAGGTATCACCAATCAAGTATCATCTGCAAATTGGACAAAATTCAGCGGACAAAAGCAAACTCAATTTTCAGCTTACACCTGCCTTGTACTCCCAGGACCTAGCTTACAGCACATGGTTCATAAAAGACTCTAGAAATGATTACTGAATGAATGAATACGTGAAAGTGCACAAATGAATGCATTGCTGAGATTTTAAGACACTTGTGTTCATGCGTTTTGCATACCTGTCTCCTGTCTTTCTGCATGCATAAAAAAAGAAAGTTAATTTATTTTCTGGAATAACTTAGAAAACTGGAATAATCTTAGAAAACTGGGATAAGTAATTCTGATGAGAAAGTGCAGTGAATGAAGATACAGAAGACTAAGGCCAATTAGTTTAAACGCTCTGAGTCTTTGTTCTAACCTGTAAAGAAGGCTAAGAATGTTTGCCTTATCTGCTATGATGTTCTTGAATTGTGCTTTCCAAGACGTATACCACCACACAATATATGGCCATGCTGAATACAGTCTCCAATGGCTTTCTCCCTCTGCAACATGCAAATAGAGTGATCTCCCTAAGCATACCGGGTGGTGCAGTGTAAAAGCATACTGGTTTCTGTTTGAATTCCAGCTTTGCTACTTACTAACCATAATGTGTAGCAAGTTACTTCATCACTCATTTAAAATGATGATAAAGTGATACTTATTTCTATGAAAATTCAATAGCTGATACAAGTAAAGTGCTGAGGACAGTATTTGCCTTGTTGTAAATGCTCAGTAAATCCTAGCTGTTGTCATTGCCATTACCATTACTGCTGTGGCTGCTGCTACTACTACTACATACTTGATTTTGGACCCTACTTAACCCCATAGGTTGCCACAACTACTGTCTACATAATGAAATCTAACTCCCAGGTATAGGATACTCGTTTCTTAAAATCTAGCTCATGGGTATAGTTCTAGCTTCATTCCTACCGCTCCTGACTGCACGTCTTACACTAGCAATACCAGTCCATCTGTAATTGCTCCAATAGACCACCCTATATTTTTGCCTCTGCACTTACACAGGCTGCTTATTCTGCCTAGAATGCCCCCTTTTCCCCGACAAACTTCTGTCTGTCTTCTAAGACTAACAAATGATATGTCTGTGTTCTAAGACTAACAAATGATATGGACACAGTCGTCACCTTCTGCCACTTAGGAAAAAGCAAGATTTGTTTTTTAAGCACTAGGGATGATTTCTGCATGATGTTCTGTGAGCCACACCACAGTGCCGCTGTATCTGCCTTTACTCATGTATCCACAAAGATATGTTCTGGGCTCCGTATGATGAGGATGCATACAGTGCTGAGCTTTTCTTTCAGGGGCATATTCAAAAAGGATGAGTTTGGATTGCTGTCCAATTTGCCATTATGCTGATTTTTTTAGAACTGTTTAGGAGGCTAATACAAATTCATCCAAAGTGGTTAAGAATACACTGTAATCATCAGTGTTTTTAAAAAGTGATTCTTCACTCTTTACCATTGTATTTTCCATCCCAAGGATTTCTTCAGATTAAAATATTAAATGAAATAGGCAACATTTTGAATATAAAGGAGAAAAGGGAAACACTAACGCAACGGTGGCATGATACCAGGTGAAACACTGTCAGAACCTGGGAAGCAAAGGGGAGCACCATCGTTCTTATTTATGTGTAAAGAAAAGAACAGAACGGCCTTGGGTAGTTGATGATTTCTTAGTAATTGTCTTCCTCACTTTTAGGCAAGCTTGCCATTTTTTTCAGTGGGGATCATAAATGTCTGTCTGTCTGTCTATCTATCTATCTATCTATCTATCTATCTACCTACCTACCTACCTACCTATCTAATCTATCATTTATCTAATATATATTGTGTGTGTGTGTGTGTGCGTGTGTAAGGATTTAATTGAAACAACGGTAGGACATTGTAACTTCACAAATATTGTTTTACTTCACATGCACTTTAACTCTAGGTTTCATAGCAAGAAAATAGATGGGTGTAGTTTCAGTTTCATTCACTTTTATCTGTTAATTCAAGGTACCATAGAAATATTTAATCTCTTTAAACCCCAAACATCTCTTTGAAATCTTTTATTTGATGAGTAAACAGAACATCCTGATTTAATAAAAATGAAAACATTTTTGATGCTAAATGTTGAGGTAAAATTTTTGCTCAGTTATTACAAAATAATGACATTTTGAGATTATTACAAATATTATTACAAAATAATGACTTTAGTTTTAATTTTGTCACCTCTAAAATTAAGACAATCATATATTGATATGAACATTATTTTGATACATGATGTAATATTTAAAGGACCTTAAAAATGTAAAATGCTGCATATATATTGTTGTTCTGCTTAACAGTGTTTCAAATAAATTTATGGAAAAATAGCAAAGTAAGAGATAACATGTACCTAAAGTTGTCATTTCATATCAGTTAAATATTGTAAATACATTGGCCTCTCTTGCTTCTCCATAGTAACAGATTCTCTTCAGCCTACCTTAGACTAAGCATATGGAATTGGCAAACACTCTCCTTAGCAACTGCAAAGTTCACCGCAGTTGCATTTAATAGAGATAGCACAGATATAATTAAGCAGGTAGAAAGAATGAATGAACATGTAGAAATAACCTACAATATTCCAGATTTCATGCTTACTTAATTGGATGATTCAGATACATCTCTTTCCTAATGTCCAGGTGAAAGAAATGTCAGTTCCTTTTATTTCTCTAAATCAAACTAAATTTCCACTTACCAGAGCAAACACAAGTACAGCGTGTTATGTTTTGGACTGTCTAATCCCTTCTCTGGAGTTTCACAAGAATCTGGTGAACTTACATGACATCTGGATAACAGGATGATGCCTATACCCCTTAACTCAACATTGTCTAAGGAACCTGATTTATTCAAAGAGGAGGCAACTCTCTCCCTTCTTATTAACAGAGGGTAGAGAGTTTCTTTCCCAAGGCTTTTCCCAAGGCTATTCCCAAGGCCAAGAGGGATTTTAGCTATCTGCGTATATGTGAATGTGTGTGTGTGTGTGTGTGTGTGTGTGTGTGTGTGTCTGTCTGTCTGTTTGTCTGTCTCTCTCACTGTCAATATTGGCTGGGGTTTCAAGGTTTAAATAAGGTGACTAGTAGAAAAATCTCTGAAACAGCTATTTGTAGAACATTAACTGACTAGCTGTGTGGCTTTGTACAACCAGCTTAGGATTCAGTTTTATAACAGATAAGTTTAGAGAAATAAATTACATTGCACATTGTCTTAGGTCTGTTATACCTGAAATAGGTTAGGAATCTCAGTTTTCTCCTAAAACATCTGCCTGGAAGCTGGGTTTCCTCTCCACCCTGCCTCCACTGTGTTTATGCATTCCTCTGCTCCTCCCCTTAACTGAGAATCCTCATTAGAGGCCTGGGAAAAATGTTTCATTGTTAGAGTTACAATATGTCAATAGTTTATGTTATCTTAATTTTGTAATTTCCCAGGACATTTTGAAATGTTAATGATAACATGAAAAATGTACGACTTTCTTCAATAAAAAGTTAATTAACAATTGCTTTTATTCTTTGATGAACAGCTTTATGACTAAATTATTACTAGTTTTGTTTTTCATTAGAGGACTAAAGAATGCAGAGTTAGACCATCTTTGTCCTGACACCGAATTAGACCATTCTTTGGCAACTTGTGTACAAACTATTTTCATTAAAAAAAAAAATGTATGATTCCATGAACAAGTAAATGCAATTTGATTTATTGTCAGTCAGAAGGTAGGTGGCTTCAGATGATGTCATGAAGCCAGTTTTATGATAAAGATGTCTATTTTTATGAAATAAAAGTAAGGAGAAAAAAATGAATTAATGCAAATTCATTTTGAGATTTTATTTTTTTAATTCTTGAGTTAGGCTGAAGGCCAGATTCATAATTGCTCATGTATGTGCTTTCTAAAACTTGCTTAAGGAAAACTGGGTGGATTTTCTAAAAGGCAATTAAAGGTTTGCAGTTGAAAAATTATCCTCCTTCATAAGTTTTGGTGTGTATAGTAGTTTCCCTGAATGGAGGATATGCTGGACAATATATTGAGAACTGCAGCTACAGGCAAAATTAAACTAGTGTTTTTCAGAAATACTAGGATTAGCTTGTTTAGTAATTTGTTAAAGCAGCTGCATTTGCAAAATACATAAACCTTAAGTTTTAATCTTAGAAACTCCCTTCCCCACATATTCTAACAAGTTCAGTGGTCCTATGCCTTTGCTGATATTTAGAACATCATGAGAGTCTTTAAAACTTACAGATGCTTAGGTCCCACCTGGGAAATTTCTAATTTAATTGGCTAAGGCAGCAACCTAGTCACCAGGGACTATAATGCACAGGAAAGGTTGCAAGCCATTGAACTTGTAAACAACATAGCAACTCCTATACAAAAGACAGTAAATTTAAAGAAAATTCAACCATATGAATAAGAAAAAAAAAAGTCAATGAAGCAGGGACTTCATAAACATATGTTTGCAACAGCACATCATTGAATGTGATTGAGTAATTTGGTATATCTGTTTTGTTATAAAATGTCTAGAAAAAAATGTAACTTAACAAAACCAGCAAGCAATTTAAAACAAATAGGAAAAGATGATTATTAGATCGTATGATATAAGTTTTAGATAATGTAAGAATCAGGCATTCAATTTACGTTAGATTTCTATGAACAGGTATATGGAAAAACACCCAGAACAGACAACAGTATGTTAGCAGTGGTATTGATTAATGAAAAGATGAGTTATTTCTACTTTTCTTAATAGTTATTATTGTATCTTTTTATAGTAAACTTACATTGTTTTTGTAACAGGAGAAAAAGTAGTGCTCTTTCCATAAACCAAAAAAATGTAGACCATTTAGAAATTAATCAGTAAGAAAAATACACATTAAAACTTCTGGAATAAGAACAGAACTGTAATCAAAGAAAATTCATAGCCTTAATTTTTTTTATATTTGGGATTAAAGGGAAAATAAGAGAACTAAACATTTGATTCCATAAGGAAATTTTAAAAAGCAGTACAAGAAATATCTTAAAAAATGCTGTATTCACAAATGCTTTCAAACAACTAAGTATGAAGTATCTATTTACAAAATTCCAAACCACAAAAATGGTTTTTTAAACCTCTATGTTCATGTTCTAAAGCCCATATAATGTTGATTATGAGACTTCATAAAAATAGCGTACACACTGAAAACTATCAACCAATCTCAGGAATATAGATGTTCAAGTCTTATAAAATATAGCAAATTTGGCCAAAAAGAGAATAAGTCATCATGCCAAATTGGATTTATTTCAGGAAAACAGATTTGCTTATTATAAGAGTATCTATTTACATCTTCCATTGTGGGTAAAGGTCAGAACAAAAAAATATGCAAAATTTTCTTTAAGTTATGAGAAAGTACTGATAAATGAAAAGAATTTGTCCCCAATTTAAGAGTAGAAACAAAACTTTCAGCAATGTAAGACTAGATGATATTTTATAAGCATGAAAAATATTGTCTATTTCAAAACAAGAGCCAACTCTATAATCAACGTTGACATATTGAAGGAATCCTCATTAAAATTAGAAACATAACTAGAATGAACACCAAAACTGCTCTTTGGAAATGCTATTTTGTATATTCTAGTCAGTGAAAGAAGCCGAGTAAAAGAAATTGGAAGTATAAGTAGTGGGGAAAAAAGTCAAGTTATTCATATTAATAGATGATATTGTCAACCTGATACTAAGTAAATCAACAATGACAACTATTAGAACTAATGGGAAAAATCAGTCCCAAAACTCATTAAGAAAAAAAAAAAAGTAGAAATAATTAGATATTAATTAAATGCAAGTTTTTCTTACTGCTAGTTTTTTTTAACAACCTATTGAAAATCAAAGCTATCATTTTCCACCAAAATTCAAAATGTGAAATTACTATGAATTTATTTAGCATGAAATTTGGTGATATACAATGCTTTACTGAAAAACAACAGAATATTTGCATCCATGGACAGATACGGTATTTCTTGGTGAGAATATTAATATGTTAGACATAAAATTTACTACAAGTTAACCTAAAATGTAATGATAACATATAAAATTTAAATTGGGGTGGCAGGAAGACATTGGATGTGACAAGAATTACTCTAAAGTTCATCTTGCAGAAATATAGATGAGGCTTAATAGAAAATGTTGAAGAACTTAAGTGAAAGTCATTTGCCCATGTAGCTATTACAATGTGTAATAAAACTTCTACTAAAAGAATATACAAACAGATTAGTGAAACGAAAGAGAAAGTCCTAAAATATGCTCAAGTGTGTATAATAAGAATAAAATTTCAAATCATTAGGTAGAGATGGAATATGTAAGAAATGGTTTTGGTAATCATGTTAAAAGGCAAAAGCCTGCTTTACACAATGCAGCAAATTAAATTTCATCATGAACAAATGTTCAATTATAATTAAGCTTAAGAAGCCCAAAGAACAGGTAGAACAATAGGTGAGTATTTCTACCATGAGGTGATGGTAGAGACCTATGTAGAAGTGATTTTAAAAAACCCAAAATTTAAAATGGAAAATACACATAGATATTTTTAAAAATATGTACATTAAACAATAAACTGAAATTGAATCTTACAAGTCAATTAAGAAAAAGAAATGCATTGCCTAATTGTAAGCATGCAGGAAGAAAGTGTTAGAAATGGAGGTCATTATTTTAAGTGAAATGAACCAAACTCAGAAAGTCCAATATCACGTTTTCACTCATAATTGTGTGCTAAAAACTGTGTACACATGTACACAGATAGTGGAATGACAGACAATGGAAACTCAGTAGGGTGAGGGGGTTGGAGTAGAGTGCATAATGAGAAACTAATTAATATGTACGATATATTTGGGTGAGGGAGACCCTAAAAGCGCTGACTTGACCACTACACAATCTATGCATATAACAAAATTATCCATGTACCCCATGCATTTGGACAAAAATAAAATAAATTCAAAGGTGTATGTTCAATCACATTCATAACCAAATAATGAAAATAAAAATAACTTTTCCTTGTATACTTTATATACTTCTGACAGAAGACTGAATAATATATTTCATGAGAGCAGTTTGCAGTACCAACCAAGAAACAGTGTACTTACACTTGACTAAGAAATTGCAGTTCCAGAGAATTATTGAAGAAATGCTTAAGTCTATGAGCAAAGTTTGAGTTGTACCTAGATTTATTTTTTAATTGTTATTACAATGAAAAATGGAAACAAAACAAGTATTCATCAGTAGGTGGCTACAAAAAAAATGATATATTCCTAAAGAAGGGAACTTTAAAATAAAATTTTACAAGTAATTGCATTGATATTAAAGGTAGTTCAAATGCATAAATGAAAAATAAAACAGACTATAATACACAGTATGTATACATATAATACTATATTATGATCACATTTATATATGCATATATATTAAAATATAAATTTTTAATCTCTGGGAAATGCATTCATACCTGCATTTAAGTCTCTCCTTTTTCTCTTGTTGGAATTAAAAAAGTGTACAATGCATATTAATGAATATGAAATTGTTTGAATCATTGTTTTTAATTTTTAATCAAATTGCCTATACATGATTCAAGCAATTTTTATGTCATAAGTTCTTTTATTTAAATACGCTGCATTTCTCTCTCATTTCTCACTCAGAGGCAGATATTTCAGTCATTCTCTTTTTCTAATGTTTGACAAATCTGTAATAATATGTTTACATCTCTAATTCTTGATTTTCTCATTTTTTCATGGTCTATAGTCTCTCTTGTGAGAGATGAAAAATTATCTCATTTACATCTACTGCACATATTTATTTTATTAATGACTTTTTCTTTTACATTCAGATGATAAATGTTAATTTTGTTCTTTTAAACAGTGTCAAAAGTATCTCTTAACCCTAAACATGATTACCTGTGGATTTTAGTGGTCCTCCATGCTTCTTCACTTATCCTACTGACTTTCTTCTCCCAAATTCTGTAAACTCTACTTTTAATTTTATGTTGAGTTGTATTTCTTCTGTGTTCTCTAACTATGATTAGGTCTCGTGTTTTGTCAAAGATTCATTCTAAAAATTGAAAACATAAACAGCATGTATATTGTTACTCTAGTGCCATAAATATATTTCATTGCAGAGTCAACTATGGTGTTGGGCTTACATTTCCTTTCCTATAATTTCAATGGCAAGTTACCTCTGCTACTTTAAAGAAAATCTAAAGATTCAAGATAAAATGGATTCTCTCTCTCTCTCTCTCTCTTTTTTTTTTTTTTTTTGGATGGAGTCTCACTCTGTCACCCAGGTTGGAGTGCAGTGGTGCCATCTCACCTCACTGCAGCCTCCGCTTCCTGGGTTCAAGCAATTCTTCTGCTACAGCCTCTGAAGTAGCTGGTATTACAGGCACACACTGCCACATCTGGCTAATTTTTGTATGTTTAGTATAGACAGAGTTTTGCCATATTGACCAGGCTGGTCTTGAACTCCTGACCTCAGGTGATCCACCCGCCTTGACCTACCAAAGTGCTGGGATTACAGGCATGACCACTGTGCCAGACAAAATGGATTAGCTTTCCTTATGCTCAATAATCTCTCAAATTCGAATAACAATATACAAAGTTCCTATGTCTAGTGAGTCTTTATCTACTAGATCTCCCTCTCTCTCACTTTCTCTCTCTCTTGTGTACACGCACACACACACACACACACACAAACACACACACTCTTCTCAAAAGGTAAGAGCAGATGATAGTTTGTAACCATGATGATGATGGGAAACATCTTTGGAAACACCCATACTTCAATACAGTCTTAATTAATCATATTCCTTTGGAGTGTTTTTGTTATTTTGTAGTTTGTGGTTTTGTTTGTTTTATTTTCTAATGACCTGCAGAGTAGGAAAGAAGAAAGAGAGTCAAGAAACTTGCTGTAAAGCTGGAGTTTAAGTTGGAATAAATATTGTAAGAACCTTTTAAAAAGAGAGTTATATGATATTGAAGCAGGATATTTCCCTGACCCCTTAATGGGACTCACGACAGGGGTGCCTCATGTACCTAGACAACAGTTTTCAACTCCTTATGGGAGGGATCATGTAGGTGAGTGAGTGCAGGAGTTGGGGGCAAGCATTTTTGGATGCAGCCATGAGCAAACTCTGTGTGGGCCCCATGGCATCATCTGTGGGGCGTGCCCATGACCCCTGTGGCCCCAGAGGGAGTGTTATAGTACTCTTTTAGCTCTGCCATCTGTGGAAGGCTTAAGTGTTAACAGCTCATTGAGCCCTTGACCTTTTTACTAGAGGTGGCTGCCTTCCACCAGCAAGGGCAAAGGGTCAGTGTGGCAGCCTTTTGCAACTGCACTTGTGCCTCCCAAGCTCTTGTATGGTATCCAGGAAAAAAGAGTTTGCACAAATGAATTGAAGGACGGTAAATCAGGGGATTTTATTGTTGATGAAAGTGTCTTTCAGTGGGAAAGGGAGCTGAAAAGGGGATGGGGTGGGAAGGTAATCTTCTTCTGAAGTCTGCTGTCTCCAACTGACTTCTCCAAAGTTACACCATCAAGCTGCTTCTCTCCAACACCCAGTCATAGTCCCTGATGTACAGCTGCTTCTCCTCTCTGTCAGCTAAGTCTTGGGTTTTTATAGGCACAGGATGGAGGACAGGGAGGGCCATGGGTAGCTTAGGAAAAGGCAACATTTGAGCAGGAAAACAGGATTGTAAGTTCTTAATTTGGGCTGTGGTTTCAGGCTCAAGGGTGAGGTTTTATTGGGGACCTGCCTTTTTCTGCCTAGAATTTCTCTGCCCCTTGTTTCTATCAATACTGAATTTCAGGTAGCAACTATCTGGAGCTACAATGTAGGCTCCTCGCTGTGACTGCCACATCTTCAGTAAAAGTCTGTAGAAGACTGACTTAGAGGCATATAATTATTTATTAGCACACTCTTTTACATATGAACAAGAGAAGCCAATAATAGATCAAACTAATATAGATCACCCAATAATAGATCAACCAATATTAGATCAATCAAACAAAGGTAAAGACAGTATTTATGTAGGAGAAAGAGGATACAGGACAGAAGGAAAAACATAACTAGAAAATGGCAAAGATCATATTCTTCTCCTTGACAAAATTATCAGTTGGCAACAGCAAAGAGACCAAGGCCAATGTCTATTCACCAAGACTACCGGAAATGCACATGTTCACCAAAACACAGACACACACGCACACACACACACACACACACACACACACACACACACACACACACACATCTCATAGCTTCATTTAGCTTGCTGCAGCTGGTCATAACTTACCCCAGGGGAACTATAGGACATTTTAGTATTAGGGAATGGAGTAGATGGCTTACTGTAGAAGAACTTGGGCCAGTGTTGAAGAATTCTAAGGAAGATTTATGGAAACAGAAGGAAATTCTGAATTTTATGTTGTCAAGGGGAAGAAGCAATACAGTAATTGCATGTATTAATTTTTTTTTTTAAAAGTGGGGATATTAAGAATGGGTTAGAAATGTCACTGGCAAAGGAGCAGCAGCGACTTTTGTTAGACAAAGTGGTGTGAGGTGAACCGTTTCATCATTTTCCTGGCTGAGGAGTGGCATTGTCTCTGTCTAATTTCAAACATAGTCATGGAGTGATCTTTTCTGGACATTGTATTCCATGAGTGCTATTTATCTTTAGTTGGGAACATCATGACCTAGCTACCAGCTGGACTGTTTTTTGTTTTGTTTTGTTTTACTTTCTTGGTCCCCCTATTGGCTAGGGACAAAAAACATCAACCTGAAGAACATTGATCTTTGAGGTCCGGGTCCAAAATAGTCACAGTATTCTGCTCTTAAACCCCTCATCAAGGGAATACTTTTGATTGTTGATGGATGCATGTACCAGGAAAGTTTACCCTAATGTGTTTGGACAGGCTGTTTCTACTTTGAGTCTGCTAGTCTCCTTTGATAGCACTTGTATTTCCGTTATGCCTTTTCTCTCATCCAGTTTTTCCTCAATACAGGCAAATGTTGGCTCTTAGATGCAGTTCCCTTCAAATGCAGATCTGGAGCCAGCAGCTTGCATAGAGTTGGTTCACTGAGGGTAGTTATTCCTTTTAGCAAGGATGGCTCAAATGGACAATGGCCAAAATGATGACTTACACAAGATTGGTATCATAGTGGTTTACCCAGAACCAGGAAAATGGGGGTCCTCATCCACTGGCCCATGCCTCAAGGCCCAGAGTTGAGTGGAGTGTAATCCTCTATGTCCAGGAGTGTGGATTTGCCAGAATGGTTAAGTAACCACCATACATGTCTCCTGCCTGGCAGATGTGAAACGTTTCACCAGTATGCAAGGGATTAAAGAATACATGTGAAATAAACACTCCAGTATTTTGGTTCTGGGAGGTTTTTTTTGTTTTTTGTTTTTTAATATATATGTATATTTTTTATTGCATTTTAGGTTTTGGGGTACATGTGAAGAACATGCAAGATTGTTGCATAGGTACACATATGGCAGTGTGATTTGCTGCCTTCCTCCCCATCACCTATATCTGGCATTTCTCCCCATGCTATCTCTCCCCAATTCCCCACCCCCCACTGTCCCTCCCCTTTTTCCCCCCGACAGACCCCAGTGTGTGATGCTCGAGTTTTTAATGACATGACAACTCCCTCAGTAGGACTAAGTCTCATAGAGGTTGTCTCATATTGATGCAGTCAGAAACCTTAGACCTGACATGATTTGCCTGGCTTTCCCTAGATGCCTCTCACATTCTTCAGAATAAGTTCCAAGCATAACAGCTTTTTCTTTTATGATTAGACATATTTAATGGCTAAATAATGGTATCAAAGATAAATAGGCCTATGGGGAAATGAGGGGGTATCCCTGGCAGTACGCTAAAGGATTTCTCTCCTGTGTCACAAGCTCTGAGGATGGAAGCTAAATTAGAGTCTTGACTCTTGTCTTCTAGACCACAGAGCCTAAAGCCCCTCTCTGTTTTTGTTGGTGAAGGTTCTCAGCAAGTGTATTTCTTAACAGACCAAAACCACTCTTGGCTCAGTAGCGAGGAGAGTAGAAGGGAAAAGGAAGACAGACTAACTTTATCCCGTTCTTACGCCATCAAGCAGGCTTCACACCTTCATCGAGAGCTCCATATGGACAATGTCCCTTTATTTTTAGCAGAATCACTCCAGCAGAATTCTGAACAGCAAGGCTTAAGTATTTAGCAAGTTAAGAAAGACTGGCCAGAACTGAAAAGGAGCCCAAAGTGTAATGATTAAAACTGATAATATACAGAAATAGGTGGACCAGTTTTTTCTTTCTTCAAAATATTATTCTATTTGGGAGCAATTTTCTTTCACTTCAATGATCTCATTATATACTTTTTCATTCAAAATATAAATTCTCCCTCCTGTTGTAATATAGGCATCCACTAATCATTTCTGAGTTGGAGACATATCCTAAGTGACACTCTTTTAAAAAACTGAATTAAACAAACTGTGGGTTTGTCTCTTGAATTTCTCATCTAATGATCAGTAGAATTGCCAATGAACTTTTTCAGTCTGGAAAACTATCCACGATCATTTTCTGTGCAGATTAAACTTGTTCAGCTACAAGGATGTTTATATCTCAGTAATGTAAAAAATGTACAAAATAATACACATATGTTGCCTCAGTGATCTTTACGTAAATGATGTAACAGTCAAAAAAAATTCAGTGCAACTCTTTTTTAAGTCAAAGGGAAACTTGGAAGCTATGGGTTCTAGCCTTGGGTCTTTTGGTTACTAGCTAAGTGATCTTGGGCAAATCATATGTATCTGTGGCTTCCATTAAATGAGTCAATTTATAACAAAAATGGTAGAAATTTGATCAAGAAACACAAAGATAATAGCAAAGAACTTGTATTTGGAGAAGAGAAAATCAATGTGAATAGAACATTTAAAAAGTCAGGTATTTTCTCTGGGCTGGTTTTCTCTGTTATCACTGCTATTTGGCTTCCCATATAGCTTAGGAAATGATCTAATCAGTGTAATTCATGGGCTCCTTGACCAAAACACCCTCATAGAAAGTCAATAGTGAGCAAGACTAACTGAGATTTTTCTGTTTTTCAAGTTGAAAGATAAACAGGCAATTGGCTTAAAATTATATCTCATTTATAAATTTAAAATAGAATCTACATGTGGTCAAGTGTTATTACTGAGTCCATTCTTTGAAATAGAAGTTTTTTCCATTCTTCCTCATTTTCTTTGTGGACTGGTCATGGTGTGTTTTATTTGCTATTTAATGCCATTCTGAGGTTAAAAAATATTAAACTTTTAGCATGAATTTTACCGTTCATCTTTATGGTTTTCAATGTCATTTTATTTTTTAATTTATTATTTTAATTAGTTTTTAACTTTTATTTTAGATTCAGGGAGTACATGTGCAGGTTTGTTACCTGGTTATATTGTGTGATCCTGAGGTTTGAGGTATGAATGATCCTGTCACCCAGGTACTGAGCATAGGACTCAATAGTTATTCAACCCTTATCCTCCTCCTTACTTCCCCTTCTAGTAATCCCCAGTGTCTATCGTCATCACCTTTGTGTCCATAAGTACACAATATATAGCTCCCACTTATAAGTGAGAACATGTGGTATTTGGTTTCTGTTGCTGCATAAATTCTCCTAGGATAATGGCCTCCAGCTGCATCCATGTTGCTGCAAAGGACATGATTTCATTCTTTTTATGGCTGTATAGTATTTCATGGTGTATATTTATCATAGTTTATTTATCAACGAATGATGGGCATCTAGGTCGATTTCACGTATTTACTATTGTGAATAGTGCTGTGATGAACATGTGAATGCACGTGTCTTTCTGTTAAAACAATTTGATTTATTTTGGGTATATATCCAGTAATGGGATTGCTGGATTGAATGGTAGTCTCTTTTAAATTCTTTGAGAAAACTCCAAACTGCTTTCTATGTGGCTAAACTAATTTACATTGCCTCCAACAGTGTAAAAGCATTCCCTTTTCTCTGTAGCTTCGCCAACATCTGTTGTTTTCTGTTTTTAATAATGGCCATTCTGACTGGTGTGCCATGGTATCTCATTGTGGTTTTGATTTGTATTTCTCCGATAATTACTGACATTCTGCATTTTTTTCATATGCTTGTTGGCTACTTGTATGTCTTCTTTTGAGAGGTGTCTGTTCATGCTTTTTGCCTATTTTTTGATGGTGTTTTTCACTTGTTCAGTTTTTAAAGTTCCTTATAAATTCTAGATATCGGACCTTTGTGTGACACGAAGTTTGTAATTGTTTTCTCCCTTTATGTAACTTGTCTGTTTACTCTGTTGATGGTTTCTTTTGCTGTGCTGAAGCTTTTTAGTTTAATTAGGTCTCACTTTGTCAATTTTTGGGTTTTGCTCCAGTTGCTTTTGAGAATTTAGTCATAAATGCTTTCCCAAGGCCAATGTCCAGAATGATGTTTCTTAGGTTTTCTTCTAGAATTCTTCTAGTTTGAGGTCTTACATTTAAATGTTTAATCATCTTGGGTTAATTTTTAAATATGGTGAAAGTTAGGGGTTCAGTTTGATCCTTCCACATATGGCTAGCCAGTCCATTTATTGAACAGGGAGTCCTTCCCCATTGCTTATTTTTGTCAACTTTGTTGAAAATCAGATGGCTGTAGGCGTGTGGCTTTATTTCTGGGTTATCTATTTTGTTCCATTGGTTTATGTGTCTATTTTTGTGCCAGTACCATGTTGTTTTTGTTTTTGTTTTTACTCTTATTTAAATGTTATAAGAATTGCATGTGTTTAAGATGTATAATGGGATGTTTTGATGTGCATATACGCAGTGAACTGATTACTACAGTTAAGCTAATTAACATAGCCATCTCTTCACATAGTTATTTTGTGTCTGTGGTAAGAAAACTTACAATTTACTCTCATCAAATTTCAAGTATACAATACAGTATTACTAACTATAGTCCCTATGCTGTACATTAGATCTCCAGAACTTATTCATTACATGTAATTGAAATGTTATACCATGCTGATTTGGTTGCTGTAGGCTTCTAGTATAGTTTGAAGTTGGATAATGGGATGCTTCTGGCTTTGTTCTTTTTGCTTAGGATTACTTTCAGGCTCCTTTTGGTTCTATATGAATTTTAGAATAGATTGTTTCTAGTTCTGTGAAAAATGATGTTAGTGGTTTGATAGGAATAACATTTAATTTGTAGATTGCTTTGGGCAGTATGGCCATTTTAATGATATTGATTCTTCTAACCGATGAGTGTGGAAAGTTTTTCTATTTGTTTGTGTCATCTGTTAGTAGTGTTTTAGAGGTCTTCTCATAGAGATAATTCACCTCCTTGGTTTCAAGTATTTCTAGGTATTTTATTTTTTATGGCTATTATAAATGGGATTGCATTCTTGATTTGATGCTCAGCTTTAAAATTGTTATATGTAGAAATGCTACTGGTTCTTGTACATTGATTTTGTATCCTGAAACTTTACTGAAGTCAATGCTATTTTTAGATGGATATATGAGAATGTTTAATTATATGGAGAATCACAAATATTACACACTTTGTATTTCATACACCATCCATGTACATGCATTCTTTTCTTACTAGAATAATGGAAATGCTGCATAAAATAAACTTAATGATTTTTATTTCCTTTCTTCATAAATGTACAGTTTATCAAGAAGATACCCTTTGGCTTACTGATGTGTAAGGAAGGACTAAAAGGAAAGGAAAAAGAATAAGTAGCCATAACTTTCTCTTTCTGTCTACGCCATCGTTTTCATTGTAAGGTGGTTGGCCAGTACAAGGAAGGAACACAAGTAAGAAAGGACATTATATGGTTTTTTTGGTCATCGGTGTTCCTTAGAATGTTGTACAATTCTTCCTGAATTTGGAGTAAATTTTTGTTCACGTGGAAAACATGACCTTCCTTGGCTATTAACATCCCTGCTTACTCAGTCTTAGAAGTTGCACGCTTTCCTTGTATTTGTTGGAATCTCATTAAATTTCCACACATCATGGTTCTACAAGAATTCTGTGCTCATGGGGCATTGTAAATGCCAGTTTGAATGGAGCAGCAAGGAATGATTGTCACACATACTGCATGTACCTACTGTGTTCATGTTCATATTTCATTGCCCCGTGTGACTTCACATATAAAACACAACTGCAAAGGTAAGATTATTAAAAATGTCAGGGTTGCAACAGCAGAGGATTGAACCAAGAGTGAAGCTTTTCCGAATGCAAGGCCCTGAGCAATAGCACACATCATGTGTCCATGAAGCTGGCTTTCATGACATGTTAAAATTTTGTGTGAAATATGATCAGTAAAAGGAAATTAGTTTTTTCAGACCATCTCAGAACCCTTATTATACCCATATGCATTAGAATCTCCGAAAGTGATAGATAACTTAACCCTCATAATCTTCAGTAGTAAGAAAGATGGGCATAATTTCTGAGACTAAACCTCAGCTAGGTTATCTTATTTCCTGGTGAATTTCTTGGCTTTGCCAATATGCACTGCAACTATGAGCACAGACTTCTATATAACTACCTACTAGTTCAAGTTTTTGTACTGCAGATCAGCAGATTACCCCCATCTACACACATACTGAGCCATCCAAATGGGAAACTAAATTATAAGTGGAAGGCCAGGTGCAGTGGCTCACACCTGTAATCCCAGCACTTTGAGTGACCAAAGCAGGAGGATGGCTTCAGGTCATGAGTTTGAGACCAGCATGGCTAACATGGAGAAACCCTGTCTCTACTAAAAATACAGAAAAAAAAATTAGCCAGGCTTGGTGGCATGCGCCTGTAATCCCAGCTACTTGGGAGGCTAAGGCAGGAGAACTGCTTGAACCTGGGAGGTGGAGGTTACAGTGAGCCGAGATCACACCTCTGCACTCCAGCCTGGGCGACAGAGGGAGACTCCATCTCAAATATATATATATATATATATATTTATATATATATATATATATATATAAATATATATATATATGTATATATATATTTATATATATATATATAAATATATATATATTTATATATATATGTATATATATATATATATACACATATATATATATATATATATACATAATTAGAAGATTATTTGGTGACTACACCATTAGAACAAAAATAAAAAGTGTTAGTGAAGTGACAGGATATTTCCCAACTCGGATATATGATACCTGCTAATGGACTATTTGTGATTATAAATGTAGTATATGCTCATTGTAGACATTATGAAAAACATAAAATCCCCTATAATTAGACCTCTATTTGTGCTAGGCACATGATGACTTTCCTTGCTTTGCAACAACTATTTGTTTTTTTCTTTAAGTTTCTAATGTTGTCAGTATTGTTGGATATCCTGAGGGATTCCATCATCTTTTCTTAATTGTGATTAATTACTTAATTATTACAATTTATTTTCCTATAATGTATTGCTCATAGTATCAAAAAATTAAACACTCTAGGAAATGTCTTATTACTTGATCTATGAACTGGTGAGAATCTATATTCTACATATGGACTTGTTTTCTGGTTTTAAATATAATAGACTGGTTTGGCAAATAAAGACAAAAAACAGTTGTCTATTTACTTTTCAATTATCTAAGTATAGTTTAAAATAAAAGCATCCTTACTGATTTTTTAAACTCTTACATAATTGCCTAATTCTACAGTAACTGGGGTTGGTAGTAACTAAAACCTATTACATTTCTAGTAATGCCCAATGAGCCTTGGGAAATGAATAGGTGGATATAGTCCAGTTGCTAGAAAGTGTTTGTTACTCACTTATCTGAGAGGAAATGAACACTTTCATTTATCAGGGACAGAGTATAAAGTGTTCCTCACTGAAGCATTTCTAAAAGCTCTACAGTCCTTTGAATACTGATAAGGACTCTGAAATTAAAGGTAAAATATGCAAGTAATCTGGACTTTCACAGGTTATTTTATGAACTGCTCATATTTTTACTCCATTTATAAGTATGATTCCTCCAACCCCAAATCTAATAAAATCTACAATCCTTTTTATATATAATATTATCAGCAAGGTATCTTATAGTTTCCTTTAAACATGTAAATTATCAAGAGAACCAGAATTATTGTGGTGCTCATAACAGTAGATCTTAAAGTGAGTGGAAAAATCAGTAGTTTTCAAACTTTGCTGCACATTGGTGGAGTGTTTACAAATAGTGATATCTGGGTTCTATTTCCAGAGTCTGACTTAAGTGGTCTGTAATCCCCGGATCTCAATTTGAAAATTTTCCTCGATAATTTTAATGTGTATCCAAGGTTGAAAGCCAGGGTAAAATGAAGGAATTTCTGGAGCTTCAGATAAGCAACTTCACTACTTTTTTCAGGTTTTTGAATCATTGACATCATCCCAAAATTCAAATCATTGATAGTCATGATGAGTACCTGTTTTACTCCAGAAGTCAATATAATATTGGTTACCTCAGTGTTTGCTCTTAACTGCCATAATGAAAGGAGGAGGAGAGACTCTTCGTGTTCAGATATGGGTTGTGTAATGTGTGTCTGGAAACCACTAATGTGATTGACTTCATCCATTCATTCACCTGTCCATCCATACATCCATCTATGTATACCTTCATTTATCTACTCATACAATGTCTCTGTCTAGGCCCCAGAACTGCTGCTTTAAGTGTGTTTACCAACTCGGTAGGTAGTATGTTATCCTTAGGCTTTGGAAACGGGGATTTAGCTAAAGAGCAGCCAACTCAACATACTGGATTAACTTGAAAGGGAAGAGTTACGCCTAATGCGTAAATTATTTCCCTCTTGTCCTTTCAAATCCATTTCTCATTCTTTACCACTGTGCTTTGTGTCCTGGGGCCTGCCCTTTAGGAACAGCATCAGAGTTCCTTTGCCTTATGGTTTCCAGTTGAGAGAGGCTGCGGCAGGAGTGTAGTGGATAAGAAAAGGGTGGAGTATTTATTTTCGTGGTTCCATGGGATTTACACAGATTAGTTCTGAAGGGCTAATGTTAGACCACAGCTTCTATTCCACAGTTCTCTCTTGCATTTCTATTAGGTCCGGCTCTCTAGTTCAGGAAACCTCCTTCCTCTTAACACTTGAGGTCTACAGTTAGTTCTCTATCATCCCTTCTTGAATTTCTTAACACTGAGCATATCTCTGTTGATAAACCCTGTAGCAAACTGGCCTCACATACCCCCAGACTGAGAAACCAATCCCCCAGTTTCTGCCAGGACTCTGATTAAGTTAATTGGGAGAATTTGCTTACACTATCTACACTCTTATAAAGTGACTATGTGCATTAGCATACTAACTCCTTTGGGAATTTTCATTTATTTTTGTTATTACAGCATTACACATTTTTTTATTGTACTTTAAGTTCTGGGGTACATGTGCAGCTCTTAAAGGATTGTTGCATAGGTACACATAGGCCATGGTGGTTTGCTGTCTCCATCCCCCCATCACCTACATCAGGTATTTCTCCCAATATTATCCCTCTCCAACCTCCCCACCCCCTACTGTCCCTCCCCTAGTCCCCCACCCCCCAACAGACCCCAGTGATGATGAGCATTTTTCATATGTTTCTTGGCCTCATAAATGTCCTCTTTTGGAAGGTGTCTGTTCATATCTTCTGCCCACGTTTGAATGGGTTTGTTTTTTTCTTGTACATCTGCTTTAGTTCTTTGTAGATTCTGGATATTAGCCCTTTGTCAGATGGGTAGATTGCAAAATTTTTTTTCCCACTCTGTTGGTTGCTGGTTCACTCTGATGATTGTTTCTTTTGCTGTACAGAAGCTCCGGAGTTTAATTAGATCCCATTTGTCTATTTTGGCTTTTGTTGCCATTGCTTTTGGTGTTTTAGTCATGAAGTCCTTGCCTATGCCTATGTCCTAAATGGTTTTGCCTAGGTTTTCTTCTAGGGTTTTTATGATGTTAGATCTTATGTTTAAGTCTTTAATCCATCTGGAGCTAATTTTAGTGTAAGGTGTCAGGAAGGGGTCCAGTTTCTGCTTTCTGCATGTTGCTAGCCAGTTTTCCCAACACCATTTATTAAACATGGAGTCCTTTCCCCATTGCTTGTTTTTCTCAGGTTCTTTTTGCTTAGGATTGTCTTGGGTATGCAGGCTCTCTTTTTGTTCCATATGAAGTTTAAAGTGGATTTTTCCAGTTCTGTGAAGAAGGTCAATGGAAGCTTGGTAGGGATACTGTCGAATCTATAAATTACTTTAGGCAGTATGGCCATTTTCACTATATTGATTCTTCCTAACCTTGAACATGGAATGTTTTTCCATCTGTTTGTGTTGTCTCTTATTTCCTGGAGCAGTGGTTTGTAGATCTCCTGAAGAGGTCCTTCACAGAGTAATCAGGCAAGAAAAAGAAATAAAGGGTATTTAGGAAAAGAGGAAGTCAAATTGTCTTTATTTGTGGCCGAAATGATAGTATATTTAGAAGACCCCATTCTCTCAGCCCCAAATCTCCTTAAGCTGATAAGCAACTTCAACAAAGTCTCAGGATGCAAAATCAACGTGCAGAAATCACAAGCATTCCTATATACAAATAACAGACAGAGAGCCAAATCATGAATGAACTCCCATTCACAATTGCTACAAAGAGAATAAAATACCTAGGAATAAAACTAACAAAGGATGTGAAGCATTACACGTTTTTTGACAATGTAAATCTTTGTTGTGGAATGTCTAAACACCTAATTGGTGTAGAACTCTTTTTTGCCAACCCTTGAATAGCTACATTATGGAGAAGTGGGAGACCCAAATAATCATAGGCAGAAGTGTCTCAGACACAAGCACCTGCAGTGATTCCATTATGTACGGTTTTATCCCACCAGAAACTTGGACTAGATACAAGCATCTTAGGTAACATTTCAGGATTCTACTGTCATAAACATTATTATGGCACAACTATTTGGCTAGAAGTATCCCCAGACTTCTCCATGTCTACCCTTCATGCCACATTATCTTCCTTTATCCAGTTATCTGAGGATGTGCTTGCAGTGACAGACTAGCTTTTTGAAAAATTTCAATTCAAGACAAAAAGTAGGGAGGGAAAAAACTGTAAGAAATGAGGAAGAGGAGAGGCTCATGGACTGTCAGCGGGCTGTCCTGTTTCTGGGAAGCTTAGCAAAGGTTTCAGGAGCAGTAGTAGTTCATGCTGAATGAAACTGAGAGGAAAATGTTGACTAAAGTAAAATTACTAAAGTAGTAGGCTGCGCCCCTTTATGATAGGATTAAGAGATACAAGTAAAGGTATGAAATTACCTGTGGTATCTGGACAGTTTTTTTTTTTAATGTGACATACCAAGGACAGAATATATGTGTTAAAACATTTTAAAAACTTAATAAGGTTTCTTAAATCTTGCTTCTTCCTTTTCCTTGTCTGTTACGTCTCCTAGGTCAACCCCCACTGATTAGTTACATTTAATACTTTCTAGTAAAATCATTAAAATGGGATTTATGGATTATTCATAATAGGCAGAACGAAAAAGGAAGTTGAGGCAATAGTCTAAGGGGGAGGGTTACAATTGTTTTTTTTTTTTCCTTAAATTTTCTGTACTCTTATTTCCAAACATTCTTTAATGTGTATATGTGACCATGTGACTTCTATGTTCAGTGCAATAAGGATTAAAAAATTAATTTAAGAAATCAATTTACACTGAGTGTCTTCAGTGCCAGAGAGGGAGTGAAGGATATTCATAGCTACAGTGTTCACAAGAGCAAATAATTATATTATGGTCATATCACGGAATATTATATAGCAGTACAAATAATTAGCTATGGTCATGTATAAGAATATGAAAAAATCATAAAAACATAATGTAGAGGTCCACAAACATTTTCTTAAAGGGACAGATAGTAAATATTTCAGGCTTCTAGGTCATATTGCAGACCCTTAGCTATGTTGTTGTGGCATCAAAGCAGCCATAGGTATTATATGAGTGAACAGGTGTGAATCTAATGAATGTTTATTTTTAAAAACTGTCAGGGAGTCCGTGGGCTGTAGTATGCTGACCCTTGTATAGATAACAGTCCAGGAAGCTCAAGCATAGGAAGACCTAATGAAAATATTGTTTTGGCATACATACATAGGTGATAAATCAAAAAAGCCAACACAAAACAAATGAGCAAACAAAGGAAATCAAAGACAATAATTTAACAATCCTCAGATTCTGGATGGTGGTTAATCCTGGGTAAATGGAAGAGTACAAAAGAGTGAAGACCTAGTGTATAAACACATAATAGGATGTCAGTTATTGCTAATATTTCAGTTATTGGGATGGACATATGTTTGTTTTATTATTAAGCTTTGTAACTTACATATCCATTACATATATTCTTTTATGCATCAAATATCACATTACACAAAGGGAAATAATAAAAATTGGGAAAAAATTGGAGGCAAGCATAGATTTTGGTTTTTTCTATTTTTAAATTTAAAGTTGTTTTTAGAGATGTGGCATTTCTCTGTCACCCAGGCTTGAACTCCTAGGTTCAAGCAATCCTCCTGAATAGCTGGAATTACAAGTGGGTGCCACTTCACCTGGCTTATTGAAACAAAACTCTTTTAAAGATGAGATCTCCCTTTGTTGTCTAGGCTGGTCTGTAACTCCTGGCCTCAAGTAATCCTTTCACCTCAGATTCCCAAGCGGATTATAGGCACCAGTCATTGTGCCCCAGTTTCTTCAACATTCTTAAAACGTCTTGGAAGCACAGTGTTTATTACCTTGTTTCCAAAAGAGATGCATCGATTGTAATCGTATTTCTAATGTTCTTATAAATGGTTTTCATTAGTTTTACTAAAACTCTCAACGTAATTTTTTTAATGATGGCAACCAATACTCATTGATTCACTGATTATCTTTGTAATGTTCTTAACTCTTAGGGATTAGATGACATTAAATCTTTATCATGAAGTGGATTTTGGTATTTACTTAAGTATTTTAATGGCAACAAAATTGGTCACAACAACAATCCACTGAAGGAGAACAGTCAGAAAGGAAGCCAAGTCACAGAAATAAATTAGGTTGAGCAAGACTCCACCTAATACCATTGAGATAAAGACCCAACTCCTGACTCACCACCCCGTGTTCTAGTGGTGTGCCTGCTCTGCAATTCTCCTTAAGTTGACGTGCATCTATCTCTTTAGGACCAGGGGGTATTTAGTCTGCAATGGTTTTTCCGGCAACGTGTCTCATTTTAGCTGCTTCAGTCATCAAGATAACACTCTCGTCACTGCCTCTTTGATGGTTTCCCATTCAACAGCAGTCATTTCATCTTAGGACATTTTTCCTCACAGTCAACAGTTTTTCTTTTGTGTAATTAAGTCTCATTTTTTTCTGTGTAGATCCATTTGTGCCAGAACTCTTCTGCTGCCTTGAAGCTTCCACCATTCAGTTATTTTTAGTGTTATCTCTTTCCTTTCATTAGCACAGAGCTAAACTGTGCATATTTTGTTCTTTCAGCTTTATACAGATTAAGAACTTCTAGCTCCTTAGTCATTCATTTTAGCTGTTGCATTGAATTTTGTGCAGTTCATTTAGGTCACCCACTTCAGTTTAATATGCCCAGAATAAATAGAGCATCATTTTTTCACATCTAATCACCTACCCCCACCGATGGTAGGTGTGATGATTATAAACCTTTGTGACTTTGCCTGTTTACTTCCTTAGTGGATTAGCTCTGAGCCAAAATATAAATTCAATGAAGTTTTTCTTAATGTCTCTAGTCTCTACATCTGGCTCCCTTTCCTCAGGGTATTATCCCCTTTACAACCTTTTTTGGTATCTTTATGTTTTCATTTTTTTTAATACATTCTTATTAAAATGGGAAAATATCTGTGGTCAGTCATTTCTTTCATAAACAATGTTTTCTCAGTACAGTTAAATCAAATACAAGAAATAGGGAAATAGGGCTGGGCATGGTCACTCACGCCTGTAATCCCACCACTTTGGGAGGCCTAGGTGGGTGGATCATCTGAGGTCGGGAGTTCAAGACTAGCCTGACCAACATGGAGAAACCCTGTCTCTACCAAAAGTACAAAATTATCAGGGTGTGATGGCACATGCCTGTAATCCCAGTTATGGGGAGGCTGAGGCAGAAGAATTGCTTGAACCTGGGAGGCAGAGGTTGTGGTGAGCCGAGATTGTTCCATTGCACTCCAGACTGGGCAATAAGAGTGAAACTCCATCAAAAAATAAATAAATACAAATAAAATAAGTACTGCCTTACAAAGGAATTTTAGCCATATGTATTTGGAAAAGGTGAACTTTCCATATCCTGAAGACAGTTTTGAGTACTCAGGAGGCTACATCAGAAAAAAATTATAGTTGTTCTCTATCTGGGAGACAACTTGATTCTTTTGATGGAAAAATAGAGGGTGTGAATCCCCAGTTCCAGCTGGCAGAGATCACTTTGCTCAGAAGTTTTGCATGTAAAAAGAAACTTCTTTTCTGGGATCACTGATTTACTTCAGCTGTACCCTGAAACCGGGAGCCAGATACACCCTCTAACCAGCAGATCTGAAATCCCCCAGCATTCTGGGGCTACTACATCAATCGTTTAAACTACACTACAGTGGGGATCATTTGCCAAAGCTCATTGCCATTCTCTCCTAGACATACCAATTTATAATTACTTTTCTCTCAGTATGTACCCATGACTCTCATTTCTTCACCCTTATGATATTTATTCAAATATTATATGTTGCCTTTTTTTCCTACCTTTATTCCAAATGCCTTGGAGGTCTGGCACAAACTATATTGCTATTCCTTATTGCATTTTTACCCTATAGATGGAAAATTTATTGGTGAATTATTTATAAGGTTGGAAGCGCCCCTGAAATTAAAATCCACCCACCCTACTAGGGAAGTACAGGAAACTATATATAATATGACACACATCGTTATTACTTCTATTATATAGGCTTATTGTTTATTGTTCAAATTTTCAAATATAGTTCTGCACATACACAATTTTCACAAAAGAGCAGTATCAGTGTTAATCAATTCGAAATAGGCATGAATTTGTGATCCCAACTTAGAAAATACAGTTCCTTATGATTACAAAATCTCATTGAAATGGATTCTATTGTAGCCATATCCATAAAGAAACTGATCTATCAGCCAAAATAGGAAATAGCCCTGATAAAGTAGGTTGATTTTACATTAAGGCACAGATGTTTGCTTATTAATTTTACTTGATAAGGGCAGATATGTTTGTCCTTAGCATAATGCATGTGTGAATATTTGAATAGATTTTCTAGATCCTCATTTTAGTAACAATTGGCTATTTCTGAATAGGGACTTTCCACTTTACAGAAGTAGGCAAAATTTAATTTGTCATAGCTACCACTAAACCCATTTCCTCTATATACTCAATCTGCTTTGATACAGTAGACATCTGAGTTTCAAATCTTAAAATGAAATAAAGCTTTATGATGGAGTATAATTTGGTATAAATACTTTAAATATATTCTATGTTACATTCAGTTAGCTGGCATTTGGTCTTCACTCACGCACATTTTCAATACTCATACATTCCTTAGTGTTTGATAATGTGACAAATGAACTCCCTATAAAATTAACTTTAAATCAGTTGATACGTTAGCATGCACGTATATGTGTGTAACTATGAATACATACATATATATGCATACTTACATGCTTATACGTTTGTTTGAATCTCTCACTGACCTTAGCCATAAAAGCACTTTTATTCTGTTGATTTATACCTCAGCTTACATGTGAACCAAAGATTCAGCCAATCAGAATAGCATACTCTATTTTCCAATTTATTTGTAATAAATATGCATGACCTACATAATGTTTACATCAATATCATTATATATTACTTATGCAATGTAATCATCTAAATAATGTAACAACTGACAATAAAGCATGCACTCTCCCCCTAGCAATTACAGAATACAGTTTCTCTGTATGCCTGACTATAGTAAATTTAGGGTTATCTCCTTGTTAGGATTCCATTTTCACTCTTAATGAATCGTATTTATTTTATAGCAGCTTATTAGTAAAGTTGACTGCCAAGGTAGGCATTAAATACCATTTCCTCAAAACTGATGATTTCATCATTAATTTAACAAACCTATATGAATCTACACAATATATGAATCATATGAATATATACACAATATGTAAAAATGTAAAATACATAATTTAATATATAATATATGAAATAATATACAATGTGAATAATTAATATATATTAACAATATAATAAATATGTAATAGATGAACCATATACAAATATATGTATAGACTTGAATTAAGTGTAAAGAAAGGAAACATGAAAAAATGGTGCACTTGATGAGTTCACAATCTACTGTGTCATAGATAATATAATGTAGCATTTTACATATGCAATAGTAGATATGTATTGCAAAAGAAATGAATGGTTTTACTTAGGGTAGGGGGAAATGGGTAATATTTTAGATAAATCTCAAAGCATGTAAAAATTTATCAGATGAAAAATTGGGGGAGTAGGGCTTGCATTCCAAGACAGAGAGACCACCATGTGCAAAAGCTTAATGGAATGTAATTTCATAGTTTCTGGGAAGGATAATAGGTAGCTATATGTTTCTGAAATCTTGAATGCTTGGGTGAAATACCAAAAATGGGGCTAGAAAAGCAGGTTATGTTTAGATCATGAAGGCCTTAAAAGCATCTTGATTAGTTGGGAAATAATTTCTAGAAAGTCTTAATTGTATAAATAACAAAAGCTTCTTTTAATCCAGATACTTAGTGGAAGTTCCTATTTCTCTAAGTAGAATAACAGATATAATAATAATAATTCAGTATCATATATTTTTGTAACTTTGCTAGTTTTCCAGCTACTTTCAAGTACAGAGATGGTCCCTGATTTACAGTGGTTCAACTTAACAATTTTTCACCTTTAGGATGGTGCGAAAGTGATACTCATGCAGTGGAAACCGTACTTTGACGACCTATACTACTATTCTGTTTTTCAATTTCAGTACAGTATTCAATAAATTACATGAACTATTCAACATTTTATTATGAAATAGGCTTTGTGTTAGGTGATTTTTCCCAACTGTAGGGTAACATAAGCATTCTGAGCATGTTTTAGGTCGGCTAGGCTAAGCTATGATGTTCAGAATGTTAGGTGTATCAACTGCATTTTCAATTTACAAAACTTTCGACCTATGATGGTATATCCGGATATAACTTCATCGTAAGTTGAAAAGTATCTGTGTGTGATGGGGTTTGATGTCCTCAGTAACAATAGCCAATTAGTTGAACATGGCACAGTATTACCAATTTGCAGTAGAGGAAACAAAGGAGAAACCAGAGGAACAGTGAGAGAGAGAGAGAGAGAAAGCTGCTGGTCATGACTTCTTTCCAGCGTGTCACCCTCTACATTCTTCTTCAAATCAAAGAACATAGAACTGAAGGGAGCTTAGTAGCATTCAACTCTGCTACACTGCACACCAGCTATACACACAGGAAATCAATATGGTTTGGACACAGCTGATGTAATTTGGTGGAGCTCTAATTGAATTTTTTCCCCTTCTTAATATAATTACACCTACAGAACATCTACAATTAAGTATCCCCCCATCAGTCTCAAAATTAAATATCCCAAATGGAACTCATTATCTACTCCCACATAAACCAGCTCTTCATGACTGTTTCCCCTTTCTATTATAAGCATCACTGCTTCCAGGCTCCTAAATCTGAAATCCCTAGAGTCACTTATTTTTTTCTTCCTTTCTCCACCCTGAAATCCATTCAGTCACTGAATGCTGTTGACTAATGTTTGAAATTATATCTGTACATACCTTCCTTTATGTTATGGACAAATGTTTTTGGAATGTGTTTAAACAGAACAAGGAATAGGTGAACAAAAGGATAAAGTGATGTATAAACAAACGTTTATTCACTGTTTTCATTACATTTATCTGTAGTACTGCAACCTCAAGTTTGTAATGTCTGAGAATATATGATTGTAAGCAATTGCCCCAACTCTTTGTAAGTTAACTGTGTTATAACAGGTATGTCTCCCTTATATGTGGATTTGTTCAAAATTTCTTAATTATATTTTTAAAATCTCTTATTTTACAAAGCAGTCTCAATTGCTGTACTTTGAATAAGATAATACTGTTTAGAAAAGAAATCATTGCAACTTTTACATCCATAAGTAGGTTTCCTGCTGAAATGGATTGAAAAACTGAAGGCAAATATTGAATGTTAGATTATTCCCGGGCATATGACTTCATCTTTTTACTTGCTAGGTGCCATTGTTAATGATAATTTAAAAAAATCACACATACCTGCATATCCACAGATACAAAACAGTAAGCAGTCATGCTATTGAATTCGCAAATATACACTAAAAGACAAGGAGAAAAATAAAAACAACAGTTTTCTTACTAGCAAGCAGAATGTGGCATGAGGTCAAATTTTTATGATGAATAGCATACATATTCACAAATAATTTATCTCAACTTGTGTAGCTGGAAATGGAGTTGATGTGTTCTGAAAAAACCTTCCAGATAACATTAAAAAACGGGGTTCTTATGACAAGGAAAAAAATTACCTCAAAGTAGCTTGCAAAGAGATTGAATAAAGTCATTTCATGAAATGCGAGAGTAAAAAACATGTCAGCATTTCTAATCTTTGTTTTATATTATATAAATACCTAATACAAAATTTGTAATATTTTTATCATATGAAATTAATAACATCAATTTATTATCAGAGTCATGCATATACTTGGTTATATACATCTGCTAAAGTCCTAAAATGTTGTGTATACATGTTGGCCTAAAACATTTTTGAGGGTTGACAGGCATATTTTCTTTTGGGAAAATGGAGATTGCCTAATACATGATTTTATATTTCGGTACCCATGCTGCATTTTACAAGGAGTTAGGAAAACACATGTCTATTTTTTCTACATCAAATCATCTGTGTGTGCACCATGCTACCATGAATGTCAGATTATCAGATTTATCATCCCTATTAGGGATATAAATGTTCTAGAAGAACACAAGAGCAAATTTTTAGAAAGATTATTATAGAAGTTAAGATTGAAGGGATCAGATTATTAACCTTAAATCTACTTCTGGGAATTTATATCCTCGTTTATATTTAGTAAATCAACCTAAATACCTGAAAATGTAAATAATCCAAGACGGTATGCGTTTGCTTGACAGACTTTTTCTCCATGATTTGTTTGTGTTTAGTAAGATAAAAGAAAGACTTGGTACCCCTCAGCAAACAAGCTATATTTCCTTCATAACTTTCTTCCTATAAGTCAAAAAACAAATCTTTATTAAGAACCTACCTTGGGCCAAGTAAATAATTACTCTGTCAAAACAAGTTAGATTCAGAGTGGGCTGGAATGATTTGGCAAAAAGGGAATGTGAGAAAGGCTGGATAAGATGGAAACTTTTTTCCCTCCGGCAGACGTTCCCAGTAGGAGAAGTAGAGATCCAAATAATTTAATGATGGGTATTATGGAATAAAAGAAGCCAATAAATTTATTTATTTACTGATTATAGCAAGGACTTGCTAAACAATTAGTATATGCCAGACATTAAGCCAAGACCTTTGCAGATGTTTACCATGTTTAGATCTTATAACAACCTAGTAAATGTGTTAGAGTGATCAAATCCATTTTATTTTATTTTATTTAAATTGGTTAATTTTAATAGACAGATAAAATTGTTTATATTTATTTTATTCAACATGTTGTTTTGAATATATATATATCATGAAATGGCTCAGACAAGCTAATTAACATATTTATTACCTCATATGCTTTTTTGTGGGAAGAACACTTAAAATCTACCCTCTTAGCAATTTTCAAGAGGACAATACGTTGTTATGAACTACCTGTATAGTCAATATGTGCAATAGATCTCTCGAACTTATTTTTCCTGTCTAAATGAAATTTCGTGTTCTTTGATCAACATCTCTGCAACCCCACACCCTCCTCCCAGTCTCTGGTAACCACCACTCTGCTCTCTACTTCTATGAGCCCAACTTTTTAAATACAACCTATAATAAGTGAGATCATATGGTATTTGGCTTTCTGTGCCTGGCTTATTGCACTTAGCAAAACTGCCTTCAGGATTATCCATGTTGTCATGAATGATAGATTTTCTTCTTTTTTGGCTGAATTATATTCCATTGTGTGTGTGCGTGACCACATTTTCATTATCCATTCATTTGTTGATGGACATTTAGGTTGATAACATCTCTTGGCTATTGTGAACAATGCTGCAATGAACATGGGAGGTCAGATAGCTCTTCAATATAAGGATTTCATTTCTTTGAGATATATCCCCAGTAATGGGATTGCTGGATCCACACTCAATTTAAAGATATAAAAAACAAGCCTTAAATATTTATGCCCACCAATATCCAAAAGCTAACCAATGGCCAAATCAGCTAAATTTGCTTATGTTTTGTTTTTACTGTCAAACTTAATACATTCTCCAATACACTTTTTCATAGTTGTAGCATTTCTTGAAGATTATAATGTTTAGTAGTTTAGATTGTTATGTAGACATGTGGTGATTAAAGTAACTCCCACAATTAGTTTAATTAACTTTAGTTGTTACCATGTACTATACTTTTACATACTATTTCCTTCAAAAATATTAAAGCACTTTTCTTAAAGCCATTATAGCAGTGCCTGTTATATTTATTCACATTACCCTTTCATCGATTGATTTAGTTTAGTGACAGTTTCATGTAGTTCATTTACTGGATTCAAGATACAGTTCAGTTACTTGAGGATCCTAAAAGTTAATGACTTCTGAAACTGCATGAATTGCTTCTACTCACTGAGGCATCCCAAACATTTAGATCTTGTTTGCTAAATCAGGGGTTCTATCAGTTAAAGTTCCTTGGAGGATACTATCAGAATGAAAAGACTCAAAATAGAAGTCTTCCAGAATACAATGTTGTGGTTTTAAACTGAAATGTGTTGTCAATATAATGTTAGTATCTGCTGAGGTGGTCACCCTAATTCCAGCAGGTCACATTTTGAGTACTGCATAGGCTACGTATACTATGCCAAAATAACTTTCAGATTGAGTCAATTAATTTTTTTCCAAAAAACAAAACAAAACAAAACAAAACACCCAGCGTTTTTAAAAAGCCTACTTAGTTTTTTGAAAAAATGTTGACTGTGACATTGAAAATAGTATTCCTGGAATCCCTAAACATTATTACCAAAACCATTGGCTTCAGAGCTGCCTTCTACTTTTTTCCCAACCCTCCAAATTAATTCAGAGTGTATGTGTTCTTAACATTCAGGTTATGTTTAATATTCCACCTTAATCTTTTCTTTTAAAACACATAAAGCTAATAAATTCCATCACATAGAAATTAACTTCAATAGGGCTGTGGTTTGAAATATGTTGTAATCCACTGAAGAAACTCAGGTACAACTAGCAGGTTAGCTCACATTTATTTTTTACTTTTAGTTTTAAAAGATGAGATCTCTCCCTGACACCCAGGCTGAAGTGCAGTGGCATGATCATAGCTCACTCTAATCTTGAATTACTGGGCTCTGGCGATTCTCCCGCCTGAGCCTCCTGAGTAGACAGGACAAGTGCACACCACGCCCTGCTAATTTTCTTTTTATTTTTCGTAAAGACAGAGTCTTGCTATGTTTCCCAGGCTGGTCTAGAACTCCTGGCCTCAAGCAATCCTCCCACCTCAGCTTCCCAAAGTGCTGGGATTACAAGTATGAACCATCATGCCTGGTCTAGCTAACATTTTTCTTTTTTCTTTTTTTATTTCATAAAGTTGAGACTCACTTTGGAACCACAGACTTATGGAAAGATTTTGAATCCAGATGTCAGAGCAATTTTTTTTGTTTTGCTTTGGTTTGTTTTTCAATATCAATAGAATCTTCTGTAAGCAAAAGAAAGCAAGGCCTTCTTTGATCATTTCTGTATTGTTGTCTTGACATTTCCTCACTCTCCTCATGCCAGCATAGTCCAAAGTTGATATTTGCTTAAGATTATTCAGGTACTCAAATGTTTAAACTTGATGGTTTTTAATGCATTTATAAACTTGAACATAATTTTGGAAATCTTCTTTTTCTATAATTAAAAGTGATTATCTTATTTTAAATGTATTACTGTCTTAGATATCTTTTCCCAATTAAAATTTAAACTCATATTTTATAATAAGATGTTGCTTTATTTATTTTTAATTAAGCAAATAAAACCAGACAATCCCTGAAAAACCTATTAATAATTTTTTTTTTTTTTGACATGAAGTCTCGTCTGTCACCTAGGCTCCAGTGCGGTGGCTCGGTCTTGGCTCACTGCGACCTCCGCCTCCTGGGCTCCAATGATTCTCCTGCCTCAGCCTCCCAGTAGCTGGGACTACAGGCGAGTGCCATCACACCCGGCTAATTTTTGTATTTTGAGTAGAGATGGAATTTCACCGTATTAGTCAGGCTGACCTTGACCTCCTGACCTCGTGATCCACCAGCCTTGGCTTCCCAAAGTGCTGGGATTACAGGTGTGAGCCACTGTGCCCAGCCTGAAGAACTATTTTTTAAAAAGTGTAACAAATTGATGTGATGAAAATTATCTTTTTACATCACCACTACACGGAAAGTTTGCTTTCCCTTTTTTATGTAATCACTATTAATAAATTCATCCATGTAGGACCAAAGGCAATTATTGTTAACACCTATAGCAAAGCATAGACAAAGTTGATTTTTTTTTTTTTTTTTGAGATCTCACTCGTTGCCCAGGCTGGAGTGAAGTCGTGTGATCTTGGTTCACTGCACCTCTGGCTCCCAGGTTAAATGATCATCCCACCTCAGCCTCTTGAGTAGCTGGGATTACAGGCATGTGCCACCGTGCCCGGCTAATTTTTACATTTTTAGTAGAGATAGGGTTTCGCTATACTGGCCAGGCTGGTCTCGAACACCTGGCCTCAAGTGATCCCCCTGCCTTGGCCTCCCAAAGTGTTGAGATCACAGGCATGAGCCACTGTGCCCAACCTCGACAAAGCTGATTTTACTTTATCTTAACCTCGTCCCCGTAATGGGATTTGATAATTACATTTCATATTTTGATCACTTAAAATTATTTTTGTTAGTAGCATTAGTATTTTGTACGTGAGGAAAAGAAGCTATGTAGCCATCAGAGTTCTGTTTCTAATGATAAAACTGGTTATGCAAAATGTAGCCATTAATATCTAGAAATAAGAGGCATAGAGTTCTATGTTTCTCTCAGAAGAATTTCTGTTAAAATATATGGAAAAATGATATAATGCATATTTAGTATTTATGTAGATTACATTATAGTAATCTTATTTTGCTTTTGTATTTAATTAGGGAAAACTTTTTAAATATTCAGTGAGTAACTTTATTGAGACTCTACAATACAGTGTAAGATTTAGATGCCAATACTATAACCATTTTGCTGACAGAAAAATGAAAATCCGGAACAACTTCAGAAATGCTGCTTTTTTATGCTGTTCTCCCCAAAGCAGTAGTCCCCAATCCCTGGGCCCCAGACCAATATCAGTCCACAGCCTGTTAGGAACCGGGAGGAGCAGCAGGAAGTGAGTCCCGGGCAAGCTAGATTTCCGCTCCTGTCAGATCAGCAGTAGTATTAGATTCTCATAGGAGGGCGAATCCTATCGTGACCTGTGCATGCGAGGTATCCAGCTTGTGTGTTCCTTATGAGAATCTAATGATAAATGTAATGTGTTTGAATCATCCTGAAACTATTTCCCCAGCCCTAGTCTGTGAAAAATTTGTCTTCCATGAAACCAGTCCCTGGTGCTAAAAAGGTTGGGGACCACTTTCCTAAAGCTCAGGGATAGGTCTAAATATTTTCTCAAGACTATTCTAAATAAATACTTAAAAGCACAGTTTTAATGAAATCATTTGTATATTACTGCAAATGTAATACCTGAACTTTTGCTTGCTTGCTTACTTGTTAGCTTTTGAGATACAATTGTTGTTATTACTTAGAGAATATACATTGAAGGAAATTATAAGAACTTTCACACTTAAAAGAGATGAAAGAATATGTAATAGGAAACAGTAAAAAAAAAAAATTATGTCAGGGCTTTCAAACTTATCCTGCAGAATGCCTTTCAAGTTTCAATACTTTTGGGAAGCTTTTAGCTCTCTGCACCCTCTCCTTCTGCTCACATGTAAGCCTTGGCAATGCATCTACCAAACCCTTCATATCTGTAATCATGGGGTAAATTTTCTCCTTCATTGTAAATTTAAGGATAGTATAAATTGCCTTATTTAACATTGGGTCTCTTATATACCCTTATATATACCATACATACATAGAGTCTATGGGATAAATAAATTTGTAAGAATTAAACATGAAATAGATGGATAGATAAATGGATGGATGATGAATGGATGGATGGGTGCATGGAAAAATAACGAAATGGTTGGATGAATATGTTTATAATTATTTCTACGTAAAATATTTATTAGGGCTAATGATCTCCAAAGTGCTCTTAAAGCTCCAATTATCTAGTTAATTGCACATAGTACAAAATTCATAGAGGTAAACAAAAAAGAATGTATAAAGAAAATTGTTTCTCTTATTATGTTAGCTAGTCTCCTATTTATCCTTCCCTCTTACATGGGGTGCTGGCATTAGTGGTTTTCTGTGTATCCTTTCGGAGATATGCTATACACACATGCATATGCTCATACACATGGCCACATATATCAATTTAAATCTGTCAGCAAGGTATGAGAGTATCAATTTCCTCATACATTAAAAATGCAATATACTATCAAACTTTTGATCTTTGCCAACATGATTGGTGAAAAAGCATAAAACTTTGTGTTTTAGTTTGCACTTATCTATTTATGAATAAGGATGAACATATTTTCAAATGTTTAAGAGCATTTTTTGTTACTTTTTCTCTGAATTCTGTTCATTTTATTTGCAAGTTATAATATTCCTTCTAAAATTATTTCATAACCAGTTGATAGATGGGAACCAGTCTCTGTTATCAGAAACAGTGTTATCCAGCATATTCAAACCTACCAACTCATTTGATTTATCACTATAGCTAATTGTTTGAGTAGTTCATATGTTTATTTACACTATTAAAAAAATAGTTTCAACATTCTTGATAATATTAAAAAGTGCCTTTTAGGCTACAAAGGCAGTTTGAAGAGAGAAGTTCTAAACAGTATTGAAGGCCTCTATTCCATCCCATGGACTTTGCAAAGGTTGTTCTCTGGACAAACTTGTGCTATTATTGTGCATGATGGAATAATTTTCGTCCTTCAAATCTGTTTAATTGTACATCCTAAAAAAAACAAAAACACCTTCTCTGATTACAAAATCCAGACTAGTTCTCTCTCCTTCCCTGGACTCTCTATTTTAGGTATTTTCTATCTTAACATCTTGTTTATTTCTTCAATAACACTTACTATATTGGATGATTATGTTATTTTGTCATTTATTTGCTATTCCCTACAATAGATTGGAAGTTCCATGAGAGTAGCTTCCTTGCATGTCTTGTTTACTCTTTTATCTTCACTGCTTAATCCATAGTGTGGCTTAAAGTAAACATTCAACAGATACATGTGGAAGGAATAAATAAACATATATATCTAATTTCTGGTCTGTTTATAAAAAATTCAATTGCTACTTTAGAATTACATCAAATGTATATACTTCCAGCAGTGTCAATTTAATTCAACTGAGTTTTTCCCATGTATGTTAAGAAGGATAGAGGGATAAGGAAAGGGACAGATGGAGGGTTGGAGGGTAGGAGAGAAGAAGAGAGAAAGAGGTGGAGGGAGGAGAATGTAGACTCTTCAAGGAGCCTAGGCTTTTTAGTCCCGCACTTACTTATTCACAATTTACCACAAATTAATTTCACAGACACAGAAACTGCAAGATTAGACACCACCATTGCTCTGAGACAAATGCATCCAGAGTGTTTTTGAAGTTCAGATATAATTGATAGATAAATGTAAAGCTGGGGGAAAATTATTAAAAATTAATAACTCATAACTTTCAAGAAATTGAATTTTACAAATGTACATAATGCTTGGGTTAGATATGGTGTTTCTTAGTTAAAATTCAATAATATATGTATTTCAATAGATCATATATGCCAGAAGCCACCTGGGTGTGTATTGACTATTACGTAATAGTGATTATCTTTATCCTTCTAGTGTGTGAGGATGGAGGTTGATGTTATCAAATTAAATTCATTGAGATCTAAGAATGACTTCGATAAACAAAATATTAACCTTAAACCTTACTTTTTGCATATGTACTGCTTTAATCTTTCAACTGTTGATCACCAGTCCTGTTTGCAAGGAACACATTTAGGCTTTCCTTTACAGAGAGATTTAACTTACCCTTTAAACCATGAGTTGGTGCTTTTAGTTTTGGGGATTTCATTTCCTTAAAGCCCTCTGATGAAAAGAAGGGTACATACGGTTATATATCTCCAGATAAATTGAATATCAAAATCTATATAATACGTAATTTATCAGTGATTGTTAACTCCTGCACTTGCCTGGGATTGCCTGTATTTGGTGATGAAGAAAATATAGAAAAGTAGATTATTAGCATAGTGAACCCGGGAAATAGGAATCGAAATGTAGATAATCTACAGAATAATGGTATCTTCTTTTATTTCAATTGTCATTTGGATAATTTTCTTTATAAATTAAATAAAATGCAAGAAATTGAGACTGAATTCAGTAGAATAGACTGAATACTAATAAAATATAAAAATATAAGAGTTAAAAGGTAAATGTAAGGTGTAGTTTTATGTTCTTACATTTATGGCATGAGTGCAAGGAAAGACTCAACATTTATGTGCATCCATTTACTTTATCGTTGAATAGTAAAAAATAATGCAGGAAAAAGTAATACTTCCTAGGGATATTCTTAGACAAGGAAACTGATCAAAAAAGTGTAAAACAAGTTAGATACTGCCTCTGGGATCTCCCATTAATACGAACAATGCCTTTTCATCAACCAACACTATTTGCAATAGTTTTCTCAATTCTATCTGGACTTCCTGATGTTGATATTTCCAAGCCAATCCTTTTACAAACTGCTCTCAGACTTAGTCATCTAAAGCGTCTTTGATGATCCCCATTGTCTTAAGTTAGAAGTCTAAGCCTGGCCTACAAGATTCTCTATTTTTTTTGTCATTTTCCTATTTTTACTTATTCCTCCCCTCTTTGACTGTCCTACTTACACTTTAAGGCAGTCTCCTTAGACCTTGAATGCTATTTCCCACTTTCGCAACTTACGAAGCTTTTGATCCTCCTTTGGGACTCATACAAAATCTGATCTTTGTTGTGATACATTTCATTAATTATCTGAGGTGAAATTAGTCTCCCTTTCCTTTGATTCTTGTGTAGCACTTGTAAGAACCTGTACTATGACAGGTATCATATTGCATGGTAATTATTTTTCAAATGTCCTTCCCCTCAATCCAATTATGTGTACTTCAAGGGCCAGGACATTGTATTATTGTGAGTTTCCTGTGCAGGAAATATATTAAGCTTCCATAGAGTTCTGAAGTAAATTATTGTGAAACATTTTTAATGCTATGAAAAAAGCATTTTAAACTTCTTTAGGAATACATGTTGACCAGATGCTGTGACTCATGCTTGTAATCCCAGCACTTTGAGAGGCCAAGGCAGGCAGATTGCTTGAGCCCAGGAGTTCGAGACCAGCCTGGATAACATGGTGAAACCTCATCTCTACGAAAAACACAAAAATTAATGGTGTGTGGTGGTGGGCACCTGTAGTTCCAGCTACTTGGGAGGCTGAGATGGGGGGATTCACTTGAGCAGGGAGGCAGAGGTTGCAGTGAACCGAGATCACACCACTCACTTCTTCTGGGTGACAGAGTGAGATCTTGTCACACACTCGAATAAAGAATACATGGTGAAACTTTGGGGGCATTTTGAAGCAAGTTTCGATTAAATAGGACTTAGATTTCAGGAGTCAATTTTATCTTTAACGCACTCAAATTTTTCAGATAATAAAATTATTTAATATATAGTCATACTAATAATATAGACCCTTACAATAGATAAGTTCGTGTGTGTGTGTATGTCAACAGAGGAGTCCTACAGTCACATATATTTTAGCCATAAAATAGGAAACCTAAATAAGCACTTTTGTCTTAGACTTTAGCGCAATAGGTCAAAACTTCATTTTAATATGACTAGGTGCTGTCTAGTCCTTACTGCCTATCTCTACCAAAGGCTGATCTGAAAGTGAACACTTTTTTTTTTAAACTATCAGATGAGCGTTACTGAGTTATTATCTGTGGTCTGGTGATGATAATTGTACAGCAGCTTCATTTTTCAAAGTCATTCAGAAAGCTATCATGAGCTTCTTCCTTCTTGGCAGGCAGAGAAAATCCTGGCATGACAGGATGTACTGGGGAGTCTCCCATACTGGGAACTGACAAAGACTGTGCCTTCAGCACTCCCACAAAGCCATATTGTCTTTCTGTAAATGAGGAGGATTTATTCAGCAAATCTAAGTGTAAATCAGAAAACCCATCAGATAAAATCCATACAACAAAGATCGCCAACCATTTTTTATTCTTCTGGATATAGCCAGAAGATACAATTTACCTTTATCTCTTTTTCCCCCAGAAGTGACAACATAGAGTTAGAAATTGTAGAGGGGAGATTTTGAAATTCAGTTTCCTCCCTGACTACCAGCTGAAAAAGCATAGCTTTAGGAAATGTTCTTTTTTTATTTTCTATGTTTTATAACATATTATGTTTGCGAATTTATGTGTGATGTGTGGTAGTGGTGGTTCCAAAATATCTAAGATATATAGTAAACAAGCAAACAAAAGTACTTTGTAGTTTTTGATATATTACAGTTGTGCATATTTTCGTGTTACATGTTGTATTAGTTCATTTTTACACAGCTATAAAAAACTTTCAGAGACTGGGTGATTTATAAAGAAAAGAGGTTTAATTGACTCACAGTTCTGCATGGCTGGGAAGGCCTCAGGAAACCAACAATCTCGACAGAAGGCAAAGGGGAACCAAAGCATGTCTTACATGGGTGGCAGGAGCTGGGGGATGTGGGGGATAGGAAGTACAACACTTTCAGATCTCATGAGAACTCACTCATTAACACAGGAATAACATGGGGGAAATCTGCTCCCATGATCCAATTACTATTTGACAATAGATTTAGGTGGGGACACAGACCCAAAGCATATCACATATGATGTTTTAATACATGTATACAATGTATAAATGATCAAATCAGAGTAATTGGCATCTCCATCATCTCAAACCTTCATTTCTTTGTGATGGGAACATTATAATTCTTCTCTTCTAGCTATTTTGAAATACACAATAAATTATTGTTAACTATAATTTTCTTACTATACTACCAAATACTGGAAAAATATGCTTTTTAAACCCCATCAGAACACTTGCTAAACTGTCTTTCTATATGCTTATGACAAAAATAAAAAACAAAGATTACATGTACAATACTGATGGGCTGTGCTTAGAAAAAAATGTTTTACCCTTTTTTAAACTTTTGCCAGTTATATCTTCAATAGATATCAACACTAATATCATATCTCTAAGAAGTTTTTATGGGTTTTAGAAAGGTATATACAACAATAAAATATATTAACCAGAGAGACAAAATATTGACATTTAAAATATATATTTTTATTCATTTATGGTATCACCTACTGTCAGAGATAAAGTAAATTTAATGAGGTCTAAAGGGATTACAGTTGCTTAATTTGGCTAGAGTTTTATATGATTTATATTTTCATTCATTTCTGGACATTGGAATCAAGTAGTAAATTTTGAAATTTTATATTATATTTTTGCTTATCATCCTGTTTACAATATTACACCTGACTCAATTTAGAGTAGAAAATATTTCCAGTTACTCTTCTTCAGAATATAAACATCTGCTCAAATGCATTTCAGCATTTTAATTGTGTTAATAGAAATAGTTCAAAAATATAGCATAAATCTCAGCATGTTCTATTTTGGAGAGAATGAGGACAGTGATTGTTGACTCTGATGGATATTTTTGCAATGTAAAAAGAGTAAACTTTTCTTCTTAATAATATTTTATTTCATTTCATATGGTACTCTAAAATAGGTAAAATTTATCTTTATCTCTATTATGAATAGTAGAAGTAAATGATTTTATTAACATTATTAATTATACTATATTAATGTTGATATGATGCCTTACAGTTTATGAATCATTTTCATATATTTTAATTCATTTGGCCCTAATAGCTATGACCACCTCCCAGAATAGGCCAGGCAAAAGAGGTTGAAACAAAATCATGCAAAATATGCATGAAATTTAAGAATTTGTGGCACTTGAAATATTTGCCCTTAGACAATATTCTTAATATTTCTGAGCCCCAGTTTTTAATACACAAATAAGAATACTTTAAGTAAGTATTATTCTTCCATAAAATGAGAGTAAGAATACTTACTCCATAAAACGAGAATAAGAAGACTTACTTTATGTACTTAATGAAGGAATTAAATGAGGAGCAATTACCAACGTCATGGCACAGTATAGATGCTCAACAACCATCATTCAGTTTCTCCTTTTAAACTTATAGCCAGAAAGAAGTGACTTCAGTGGTGGTACTAAGGAGAGATGGGTGATTTAGTCTTCGCTTAACATTCATCAGCCCTCACACCAAGCCGCATGAAGTAAATATACAATCTATGAAGTGACATCTATGAAAAGCATTTAGGATAAGTTCCGTGCGTACCTACTCCCATTCCTCTCTCAGAAAACATGGCTATGTCTGAATCATGAAATGTAAGGGGCCGCCTAAAAATTAAGAAATCAGGATACGTTATATTTTACCTCATTTTATAAATCAAAATCAATTCAAACTAATTCAAATGAGCAAAACATTACAATTTTAAGGGAATACAAGACCTAATCTTGCACTCATGCCACTCATGATCTCTGGCCTCATCCTTATCTCCACTTAACAGACTAGAACATTGGCAATCACATAAAGCACACCTTCCGTATCCCAACCTCCGGTGTCCCCAACTTTGGGATAGTAAACATTGCCTGAATTTATAATCGTGTCATATTTTTAAATGTTGTATCAGATATATATATGTTTCAACATTTGTTCCAGTTTAGTGTAGCAGTTAAGAGTGTGGGTTTCAGAGCATTACCACCTGATTTGACTTCTGTCTGCACTAATTGCTGGATATCTGACCTTTGGAATGTTACTTAGGTTCTCTGAGCCTCAGTTTTCTCATCCAAAAAAAAAAAAAACAAGGCCAGGGGGCAATAGGCCAGGCACAGCTGGGCGCTTGTAATCCCAACACTTTGGTAGGCCAAAGTGGGCGGATCACCTGAGGTTGGGAGTTCAAGAGCGGCCTGACCAATGTGGAGAAACTCCATTTCTGCTAAAAATTCAAAAATTAGCTGGGCGTTGTGGCATGCACCTGTAATCCCAGCTACTTGGGATGCTGATTGACGACAATCCCTAAAACCTGGGAGGCAGAGGTTGCAGTGAGCCGGAATCGCGTCACTGCACTCCAGCCTGGCAACAGAGCGAGACTCTGTCTTAAATAAATAAATGGGACAATAATAGTAAATATGCTATTGTGAAAATAAGTGAGAACATTAAAAATATTTACTTGAGTTTATAACGCAAAATGTTTTGAGTTTGTTTTTATGTTTAAATGTTATTAAAAGGATATTTGGGACTCATATTTTCTCATACATCATCCTATTCCTAGAATTTTCTCGATTGTTTCACATAGCAGTCATTTCTTTCTTTTGACTACTGCATAAGCAGGTTAACTGTCCATTTGCCTGCCAGAGGGCATTTGGGCTGCTTGAAGATTTTTTGTTTATTGTGTTATTTTGGCCAGTGCCACTAGAAGCATTCTTCTCATGTTTCCTTTTGCAAATACCTCTCAGTTTTTCATGTTCCAGATGGATACCTTGAGATTTTACCTTGCCATGGCATGAGATCCAAAGTGTATACCAATAGATTCCGATATCCATCTCTTGCTTCTCCACACCCAGTAATAAACTTTAGCCAAAATACTGTTGCTGGTTACTGTGATCCTTGAGTCACTGTGCTGGTCCCTCCTGAATCCTTTTCTTTTCTTTCTTTTTTTTTTTTTTTTTTTTTTTTTGAGATGAAGTTTCGCTCTGTCACCCAGGCTGAGTACAGTGGTGTGATCTCGCTCACCAGACTCAAGTGATTCTCCTGCCTCAGGCTCCCAAGTAGCTGGGACTACAGGGTCATGCCACCACACCCCGCTAATATTTTTGTTTTTGTTTTTTTTAATAGAGACTGTGTTTCACCAGATTAGTCAGGCTGGTCTTGAACTCCTGACCTCATGATCCACCAGCCTCAGCCTCCCAGAGTGCTGGGATTGCAGGAGTGAGCCACCACGCCTGGCCTCTCCTGAATCCTTTTCTATGAGTCTCTTAGTACTCTGGCTCTCAGGATCTGAACTGTACCTAGCTGACAGCTTTATTTCTAGGACTTTATTGCTGTTTTAAAGTCTTTCCACTCTGAATCTGTACCTATTCACCCCAGAGTTAGCTGCATTACTCTGTATCTCTAACCTGAGGGTCATGAGTCTGACTTTCCTCAGTAAAGGCAAATATTTTCTTCCTCTGTAGTCTGTGTTCATTTTGATAATGATGCTTGATGGGGAGACTAAGCATCCCCCTGAGAGGAAAGAATCTCGTTTGGATTCCAATTTGTCATAGTTTGTCTTAGTTTGGATTTCTTTAAAAACCAAGCCTGAGGCAAGGACTAGAGAGCAACTAGCTCATTTGGTAGGTGATCATAGGGAGCATAAGTGGGAGGCAGGGGAAATAAGGAAAAAAATAGTATATTATAGAGCTGGCTACTGCAGTGGAAAACTGTTGTTCAACCCTGTGAAGACCCTCTGAGGAATGCTGTAGAATGTACTCATAATTGTTCCTCTGAAGGATAAGAGGCTGGGGAATATATCTCTGGTTCCAGTGCCTCATTAATTGAGTATTGCTCAGAGACATCAGTTCCCCCACTGTGTGTAGGATGAGTGAGTTTCTATAACTTTGGAGAAAGTCTTGAGGCAGAAACATAGAGATGCAGTGGGTGCTTGACCTGGTGGGCCTTTAGCATACCTGAAACCGTCCATCACAGAGCTGATGAAGCCAGAGGTAAATCAACAGAGTGGGCAGTGTCTGCTCTAGAGTTCCAACTGGATTTCCCAATTATCTAATGCTATGATCTTCTTTGACAACGTGTCACAAGAAGATAACCTGTAGCTCCAGCCCACTGCTACTGAATGCTTCATGCCTGGTCTCATGTGGATGATAGCTGTACTGTTTCATTTTCAGGTATTTTAGTATCGAAAAGCCCTATATAGCCTGTTTTCCTTAATATAAATTATGCAAGTCCACTTTAAGTTCACAATTTGATGTTATGTACATAGCAGGCACTCAATAAGTACTTCTTAAAGCAATAATTTTTAAATGACTTTTTGTATTATGTAGACACGTATTAACTGTAATAGAGCCCTTCAGCAGGAAAACTGTTTCTTCAAAGTTGCCAAGTGACGGACAGTGATGTATATAATCAGAAACTTCAAGAAAAATGTTACCAGAGGCCACTGTTAAACGAGGGGTAAAATCATTTTTCATAATAAGCTACCCCACCCCTCCCTACTGAAGCCTCTGATCTGCTATGATTATTAAACCCTCATCTTTCAGAGCAAGAAACCCAGCAAGCTGAAAGGGGAACTCTTTTAAGATTAAAAAAAAATGCTTATTTCTTTTAGGTTGATGTTGTGATACTAACTTGCCAATCACTTCAACATGTATTTGTCTTTTAAAAATATCTTATTACATAAGAATAAAAGATTTTAAGATATACAGTTTCGATCATAACGATAAGCAAATGTGTTTATTACCTCAAATTTTCCACAGTAACTTCAAGCCATCTATGCACCCATCCCCAATTCCATCACTTGCCCTGCTACCACCAGGGAAAACCGTGGTCCTGAAATTTGCTTTGTTTTATAGTCTTGCCACATATGTATGTATTACCTAAAAGATAAATAGTCTTGCTCTGCATGCTTTTGAACTTCATATAGTTGGAATCATATTGCATTTATTCTTCTCTGACTTTCTTTCAATCAGCATTATGTTGCTAATATTCATCCACGTTTGTGACTGCAGCAGTAGTTCATTCATTTTCACTGTCATATTCCATCACAGAAATAAACCACGATTTATTTATACACACTACTGTTGATGGATACTTGGGTTGTTTCCAGTTTTAGTTCTTTTCCTATTACAAACAAGGTTCCTTGTATACATGTAGGAGTGGGATTGCTGGGTCACAGGGCTCATGTGTGTGCCCTGAGATACATTCTTTGGCTCCTTTACACTGCTCCACTGTGCACCACTGGGAGACTGACCTCTGCAGGCTGTGTGTGCCAGGCTTCCATTTCCAGCTGACTTCCAGCTCTGTTTGTCTAATAGTGAAGGATTGGAGAGTCAGGGAAGATGGAAAAGCGCCTCTCTTCCTCTCTTTGCATTTCAGACCTTATCTTTGGCAACAGCTGCAAATGCTTAGACATTCCACCTCCAACCAGATAGGCCCATTGTAGCTCCAGCTTCAGATGAATAATCTCATACCCTCATTCACTGAATTCAGGCACGCTGCCTTCTTCTTTCCTCCTCCTCCCCATTCCTTCTCCTTTTCCTCCTCCCATTCCTCCTCCTTTTCCTCCTCCCATTCCTCCTCCTCCTCCTTCTCACTCTCTTTCTCCCCCTTGTCCTCCCCATCCTCCTCCTCCTCTCTCCCTACCTCTCCATTCCCCTCTGTCCCTCCCTTCTCTCCTCTCCCTTTCTCTGTCTGCGCTTTAAGGGTAAGAGTGGCTTCCTGTGGTTGCTAAACTCTGGATCAGTTTGTCCTCCACAGTTTGTCAACTCAGTTCTTTTCTCATTTGTTTAAATTCTGTAATTGAAGGTTTCTGATTTACATATCAAATGACTTTCCGTGTCTGCTTAAATTCTGACATGATATATTTCTCAGTTTACAAGATTATGCCGAGTTATTTTTAAAACTGATTGCACCAATTTAAATTCCCATGAACTTAAAAATTCTGCTTGCCCCAAATTCCAACACGTGATAATGTCAAACTTTTAACTTTTGGCTACTCTATTGAGTATAAAATTGTTTCTAGCTGTGGATTTATTTTGAATTTTATGAATGAAAAATGAGTTCGATCATTTTTTCATAGTTCCGTTGGCAAGTTTTAAATGCAGATAATTGTTTAGAATAAAATATTTGTTTTTACTAAAACCCATTAAATTTATGTAACTTTAAATCTGTAATTTGATTTAGTATAGGTAGTACACAATTTAGCTCAGTGTTCCATTTTGTGTATTCACTAATTTAATTTAGCAGATATGAATTAAGTTCTACAATATACTACACAGGGTTTACTGTGAAAATACCAAATCAGAACATGTTATGGCTAGGATAACTTGGGAGCACAACCTTTTGAAAGTGAATTTGTGTTAGGATATGCATTTCTGTGTTTACCTCTCTTTCCCATCCCCAGTTGCATCATCATCCATAAGGTCAATCACTGTGGTACATTACAAATATAATGTGAAATTGTTTACAACATAGTATTGTTCAATCATTTTTCGGGCACTATCAAGGACCTTCAGTGTCAATAAAGGATTCAGAGGTTCTAGAAAATTTTAGGCTATATCATGCCTTGAGAAGTCCCGTCTAATAAAAATATAGAGCACTTTTAGATTGTAAACGAATTCGTAAAATGTGTCAGCTGAAAATATTGAAATGGTGAGGGTGGCTTTTCCTTTCCAATCTGTTGATGAAGAGTGCAGACAGGAATAAACATTAATTCTATGTGGACATAATAGTGTCTGTTGTCTGAGATTCTGGTCATACTGGTTACTGTTAAGACCCATAATTAAGAGAACCCTTAGACATGATTTTGTGGAGAAAGAAAGAAACTACTGGAGAGAAGGCAACTTCATGTTTCCTTTTACTAGTAAGTGTTCAGATTCCTAAAAAACTATAACAGTAAAAAGATATTTTTGAACCTTTCTAAGACATTGCATTCTAGGGATGTACATCCACATGCTCCTGAGATTGATGCTTCCACAGTCACATCATCACATCATAATTCTAACCCGAAATCATCGAGAAAATATTATTTAAAACATACCATACTTAAGAAGGGGGGCTGGGTGCAGTGACTCATGCCTATAATCCCAGCACTTTGGGAGGCCGAGACGGATCACGAGCTCAGGAGATGGAGACCATCCTGGCCAACAAGGTAAAACCCTGTCTCTAGTAAAATACAAAAAAAAAAAAAACAAAAAATTAGCCGGGCATGGTGGTGTGTGCCTGTAGTCCCAGCTACTGGGGAAGCTGAGGCAGGGGAATTGCTTGAACCTGGGAGGCACAAGTTGCAGTGAAACGAGATCACACCACAGCACTCCATCCTGTCTGAAGGCAGAGCGAGACTCTTCTCAAAAAAAAAAAAAAAAAAAAAAAAGGACAGTGAGGGGAAGGGAGCTGTCCTACATAATCATTTTCACATAAACCTTTCATCCAGAAGTTGAGGTGTTCTGTCACCCAAAGTTCTAGCTCTCGGCTGTCTGGAAAACTTTACTCAGAAAAACATTTGTTGTAATTTGGGTTAGGTTGCATTTTACTGTGCTGCTTGTGTGTGTGTGTGTGTGTGTGTGTGTGCAATTCTCAGTCTATTAAATTATTGTATAATTTTGATACATCAACGTCAGGTATTATAAATTTTAGAAACAGATTATTTCTGGTTTTCTTATCAATATATCCTATGTATTGTGTCTGTGCAATGAATAAGACTAAAACACAAGTAATATTCATGAGTCTACAACTGAGTGTTGTAAACCAAAATTCCAAATGAAAGAATGGTATGGGGTGGATGGCAGGGTTAGAGAAGTGAAAGAGGGAAGAAGAAGAAAAGGCTTGCAGACATCAGTAAAATATTATGCTTTGTTAGTTAAAATAGTAAGACCGTATTGGAATATTTTATATTAATTTCCAATTTCCCACTTTTTCTTTACTATTGCACAATGAATGAGTTTTTGAGTTTCAAATATTTAGCCAAGCTTATCTACTTATTGAATTCAATTTCTTATTGGAGGCATGTACTGCTTTTTCTGTTGCATTCATAGCATAAATTTTGTAAACGTATTTCTACAAAAACTATGTATTGAGCATGTTGCAAAGTATTATGGCAAGAAACTTGAGTAAGAGACAAAGCTGAAACTTGATAGAAAATATCTGTTATCCTACAAAGCTTGACTCTCTACTGTTACTTCAAGAAAATATTATATTAACTATATGTGTTATACTTAAGAAGGCGGAAGGATACTCCTCTGATGTGGTGAGATACTCCTCATTACCCCCTTGAAAATACTATCTGGATTGTGAACTCATCCATAGAATGACTACATATTATTCATTTTGTGGTTTCCCTAATACATATTGAATTCAAACTAGCTTGCATTCCCTGGACATCAACTAAAAGGTTGATTATCTAGTAGAGTTTCTTGTAAGAAATTCTTATAGCAGTGAACTATTCTTTATGGCAAATAAATTCTACCTATGTATACTGATATTGTTTTTTAGTACCCATAGTTATACTCAGTCTAGTTTTTATTTTATTTTATTTTATTTTATTTTATTTTATTTTATTTTTTGCTCATATAGACAAGACTACATAATCCTTTTTAGAAAGGGTCAATACCCTATTTGAAATAAAAACAGAACAGTTAGACAGTACCTGGGTCACCTTAAATTAACTTATCAGACTATCAACCAAAATAAGATTTCAGATATAATTAACCTGTTAACCTAGTAAGATGCAAAGGTGTGATGATTTCTTGATCACATCTCTCTCATGTAGCGAATATCAACCTCCTGATACCTTTTGTAGTTAATTCACATACCATGACAATACATACTAAATTTGCAGATGTGATCTAACTAGCATAGGTTCACGTAATTGGCATGACACAGAATTTTTAAAATTATCAACTATCTCAGGGACTTTTTTCATGTGAATCTGGGAGATTCTTTTTGATGTTTGATTCCTAGGTTTCATAGATTCAGATGTCAAAGTATTTTTAGAATGGGTCCATAAAGCATCATTATTTTGTAATTATAATTTTACTGATTGACAGTAAATGCTGTCTTCCATGAAAATGTCGCACTGAAGTGATCCTAGTCAGTGCTAGGAACAGACTGCTCAGATCTACAGTCTCATGAGAAGAAAGAAATAATTTAAAGTGACTTTAAATTCACCAACATGAAGATATAGGATCTCTCATAAAATGCTGAAAGGTTGTTTTTACCCCCAGACTTTTAATGCTTCCATTTTACGTTCAAACGTTGTAAAATTTGATTACTGACAAGTTAAATGTTTGGTGCAAAACGTACATTAAAAATATTTTCAGTTTTTTTTTTTTTTTAATTGTAGACATTAGATTTTGAAAAGGGGGAAGAAAATTGGAAGGCTACAAGCTATATGTTGGCTGATATTTCCCGTGGAAAAGATAGTTTGCAGCTGTCCTCTCCTGCATGGTAGAACAGGACATTAAAATAGGAGACATTATAATAGTGTTTGATGATGATATTAATGTCGCTGAGTAAAATAAAGTATGTGATATATCATAAGTTAATAGCTTTATTATTGATTAAAGCCTACATTACATTTTAAATTATTGTCATGTTTGGTCTTGCAAAGGGTCAAGGGTGATTCATAACAACCGAACTATTCTCCTTTCAAAAAGTTAGCAGCAGGTTAATATCACATTCTATGAGATAGAGAGGAATTTGGGAGAGGGAGGTCAGGAGAAATGTGACGAGGTATATAATGTATAGACTTGCGAGCTGTGGGCATTTGTGTTTAGCAGTATTTACAACCAAAATAAATGAATGAAAAGCTATTCATTTCTTTAGGTTCTATGTTCTTATCAACCTTAAGTGTATTTTGCTAAAATTAGTAAGAAAATTTAAATTTAAATTTAAATTCAAATTAAGCTATATTGTCTTGCAAATTTCAGATCTCTGAGGGGTATGCATTAATAAGTATTCAAAAGTATGTTGTCATTTAAATATTATTATGTGAATTTTTATGTAATTGAGTTATTCTTGAATGTTGAGAAACTGTCTTTACTAGGCTAAACATTCCCTTAGTGATCTCATTACCCAATTCCTGGAGTCAGACGTGCTACCGTTGTGCCACGAGGCCTCCTTGTTACCCAATTCCTTTGTGTTCTGCTGTCAGTGTCTGAATTGTCACCAATATGTGTAGTCCAAATTATTAAATAAAAAGCTTCACCAGAATTCTGATGATTTTGAAGGAAGAAAGTTATAGCAAATTTTGATCAATTCTCTCCTATTAGTGATGAATTCAATGAACCACTTGAATTTTTTATTTCCTCGTAGAACTGTATGTACATGAAAGATACACGCCATATTCACTACAATCTATAGTGGGAGAGGAAGAGAAGGAGATTATGAGAAAAGAATAAAACTTAATTATCAAAATGCTTGTTAATAAAAATTTGACACAAGAGCAATATGAAATATTTTCGTAAAATCAAACAATAAATTTCATATGAAACCTTGCATTGGCAAAGCAGTTATGTGAATACCAATACTTTTTAAAATCTGAAACAAAGCATTTTGAAGTAGTTTCATGAATAATTTACTCAACTTGTTTCACACAATGAAATGAACATCACAGTGAGAAAATTAATCCAAAATGATGAAGTTAAGTGAAGCTTGCGTTATAAGATCAATAATACTCAATAGCGTATTTTCTCATGAATTTACACTGTCGAATGTTTTTCTTCTGGAATTTGGAGGATATCATACTCATTCAACAAATACATATAGTAAGTGATTTTTAAAATCTTTCAGAAAATTAGTTCTTTAGTTTCATCTACAAGTATGTAAAATAACCAAACCTATGTTTTATGCATATAATATCCTTCCAATACATTGTTCATGATCATAATATTTATATAGAATCCATTTTGCTTGGCAGATTGATTTGGCCTAGCATACAAATTAGTGCAGTCCCCCTCAACCTCGAAACTTCTGTGTACCATCAGCTCCTTTCTGGAGTACTGAAATAGCATCCTAACTGCTTTCTCTCATATACTCATGACCCCTTCTATAAATCCTAATTGCAGCACTCGGAGCAACCTTTTAGAAAGGTCAATTAAATCATCTCACCTCTTCATTAAAACTCCTCTCATTCTACCAAGAGTAAATTCCAAACCTTTTACCTTGACCTACATAATTGGACCATGCCTCCCTCTTCCATTTCAATTCAGCTTTGTTGTCGTAGCTCCAGGCAAGCCAGCTCTGTCTTAGTTCTTGAATGTAATAAGCGTTCAAGTCCCTCAATGTCTACTTATTTACTGTTCCCTCTGTATTAGTCCATTCTCGCATTGCTGTAAAGAAATACCTGACACTGGATAATTTATAAAGAAAACAGCTTTAGTTGGTTCACAGTTCTGCAGGCTGTTCAGGAAGCATAGTAGCTTCTGCTTCTGGGGAGGCCTGAGGAAGCTCCCAATCATGGCAGAAGGCAGAAGGGGAATGAGGTGTCTCACACGGTGGGAGCAAGGGCAAGAGAGACAGCAAGTCGGGCGGTGCTACACACTTTTAAACAACCAGAGCTTGTGAGAACTCAGTCACTATCACAAGAACAGCATCAAGGGGGTGGTGCTAAACCATTCATGAGAAACATCTCCATGATCCAATCACCGGCCACCAGGCCCCACCCCCAACATTAGGGATTACAATTCAGCGTGAGATTTAGTGGGGACATGAATTTAAACCATATCACCATCTGACTGAAATGTACTTTTCTCCTGCTTCTACTTCTGTTTTCTGAGCAATCAGACAGTTATTCATGAACTCATTCATTCATTCACTCACTCGTTTGTTCATTTATGTATTAAATTGTTCAGTGATTCTCAATGCTGAGTGGTTTTGTCATCCAGGGGATATTTGGGAATGTCTGAAGATATTCCTAGTGGCGTAAAAGAAGAGATGTTTGCTACTGATGTCTAGTAGGTAGAGACCAGGGACGTTGCTAAACGTAAAAATGTTCAGCTCAACCCACCATAACAAGGAATCGTCTTGTACAAAATGTCAGTAGCATCAAGACTGAGAATCTCTGCAATAATTCAACGACCCTCCTAGGTGCCAGGAATATGACAGTGAACCAAATGTATATGGTCCAAACTGTCACAAACCGATACATTAAGGAGAAGATAGTAAATAAGCTGGCTAAAAAATACTTAAATGTATACTTTCAAATTATGTTGAGTGCTCTCATGGACAAGGGGACAAGAGAGTGGCCAGTGAAACCGAATTTAGAGCAGGTGGTGTTGGAGGAGGTGGTGTTTATGCTAAGACCCAAAGATTGAAAGAAAGACTCAGCAACAACTTATATACATAGTAAACATTTATTGAATATCCGTAGCAAAAAGTTGCATTTTTCTCAACTGTGCCTTTTTATGGTAACTGAAAAGGCTTCAAATTATTTTTTAGAATCTTTTAATTCTAGATTCTTTGCTACGGGGACTAGCCTAGCATTTTTCTCTTGTGATCAATTAAGTTCTCACCAAGTTAGTGAATCGCATGTCTTATGTACTTCCTACTTTTCTATGAAATTACCTTAAAAATGCGCATAGGGTTCCTAATATAGTTGAAAAGCAAAATGTTGCTGCATCCCTAATCAGTAACAAAATTTGTATTTCTGTAGCAAAATAATGTAAAATTTTACAATACTTTTTACTTATTTAAAACAATTTTAAATCAGATTGTTTCTTTGTGGAAGGACATATGGTCCCAGTATAGGGATGTGTACAGAAATAAATATATACATACATAATAACAGAAATGCAATACAATGTTAAACCTGGCAGAAGAGTAGAGTCTCTTTCTTTCATTTTTCTTACTTTTAGAGCAATGAGACAAGCAACACATTACGGCTAATCACTCGAATCATACACAGTTAAAATATTATGGCCTGGGCACTGTGGTTCATACCTGTAATCCCGGCATTTGGGAAGGCTGAGGTGGGGTCAAGAGTTCAAGACCAGCCTGACCAACATGGTGAAACCCCGTTTCTATTAAAAATACAAAACGTAGCCGGGCATGGTAGCGGATGCCTGTAATCCCAGCTACTTGGGAGGCTGAGGCAGGAGAATCACTTGAACTTGGGAAGTGGAGGTTGCAGTAAGCAGAGATCGAGCCATTGCACTCCAGCCGAGGCAACAGAGTGAGATTCCATCTCCAAAAAGAAAAAAAGGAAAATTATGAAAAGGACCATTTTTAATGTCAACTATTGCTTTGTGCTAATGTCTGTCAGTCAGTTTGGTATCTATGTCTTACCCTTTATACTGCTCAAAACCTCCTGGAATTTTCCATTTGAATATCCCACAGGCCCTTTACCCTACTTGTCCAAAATTAAACCTATCATCCTCTCTACTACACCTCTTCTTCCAATCTTTCTCTTGTTATTTCTAAACATTTAGTGGGCCAAATAAATACCCCAGGATACATGACTTGAAAGGGGTATGAAGTTTTGATAATGTTCAGCTTCTTGATCTGATACTGGTTAAATGGGAGCATTACGTTTGTGAAAACTCATTAAGTCTCTTATAACTTACAAACTGTCTCTATATATTTTATATTTTAATTTAAAAAGATTACATATAAGTTCTAGAAGCCAAGCTACACCTTTCCGTCTCACTCATCCAGCACATCTACTGAGACAGCCAGATTTTCATGATGACTGTCCCCCATTGTTGAATATTTGCTTTATCTTTGATATTGTGATTAGTCATTAATTTCCTTACCCGGTCTGACACTTGAAAATTTCTGTGGTGCAGGTATTATTATTTTCGTTTTACATACGAGCAAAAAGAGACGAGAGGTTAAGTAACTTGTCTAAGCTCACACAACAACAAAGTGGCAGAAGTAGAATTGGAATTTGAGTCAGTATTTATAATCACTATAACATCTGGCCTCTCATGTGTTCTAGTTCCATAAAAATGATGAATACCACTCCTACTCCTTATTCATCCTTACTACCTGGCTTTAGTTAAGGTCAGATCTTCTTTCCTATATTATAGTGATAATATCATAAGAAATCCAGTGCAGTTTAGTCTATTCCAAGACCAGTGTAAATACTGCCAGGATTAGGGTTTATTCCATAATATGAATCTGATCGTGTAGTTTACTTAGAATCCATTAACACAGCCATTAGCAACCTTAGCCATCACCAGGCTCCACCCAAGATAAATTAAGTCAGAATCTCTGGGATTGGAGGACTGGGAGTGAGCATTTTTAGAAAGCTCCCTGGGTAACTCTAATGTGCATCCAGCCTTGGAAACCAATGCTTTAATGTTTCCCTATAGCTTTTATGATAAAAATAAACTAATTAGCATTGCACAAAATGCCCTTTGTAATCTGGTTCCTGCCTCCTTCTACCTTGCCTCCTCTACTATAATTCCCTTCTTCTTCCACTTTTTCCCCACCCTACCTACATACATTTTATTGGAATTATTCAAACGACTTTGTTTCTTGTGAAGAGTTATGATTTTTATATCATAGGCTTGTACATACCTGTGTTTCTCTCTCAATGCCTAGTTATATTATCTTTGCACTTAATCCTTTTAATTACTGATATTAAATGAAAGTTTCTTTATAGGTTTTTTTTTTTTTTTTTGGAGTGCAGTGGTGTGATCTTGGTTTACTACAACCTCTGCCTCCTGGGTTCAAGCAATTCTCATACCTCAGCCTCCCGAGTAGCTAGTACTACAGGCGTGAGCCACCATGTCTGGCTAACTTTTGTATTTTTAGTAGAAATGGGGTTTCAGCATGTTGACCAAGCTGGTCTTGAACTCTTGACCTCAGGTGATCCACCTGCCTTGGCCTCCTAAAGTGCTGGGATTACAGGCATGAGCCACCATACCTGGCCAAACCTCTTTATAGTTTATTGACCTGTTTTTAATTTAGAAAATTTCCCATGTATGTAGACACCATACAATTTATAATGTAAAGCTGTTTTTCTATATCAGTCATGCTTTAAATTTTTTTCTCTTTCTCTTATTATATATGCTGCTTCCTGGAAGGTCTAGGATCTGACAAGTGTCTTGTTATCTTGTTTTGCAAATCTAATCTTTTGCCATTTCTTTTTATAGAAATGAGAGCTTTTCTCATGCATACTAAAGATGACTTATTATTTGGGCTGTAGGGCCATTTAATGAGTTATATTGAACTGCATGTTTTATAAGAGTTCAGATTAGTACACTGGGATACTCCTATGTCAGGGATGAATTAATGTGTCTGCCCATGTATGTGCAGGAAAATGTATGTTGCTGGTTTCCAAATTAGAGACTACTTATCGTGAATGATCAGTGTCTATAACATATTTTGTATGTGGTA